>JAVJIX010000077.1:2457500-2687500 GCA_036785185.1 Paratrypauchen microcephalus | reverse complement strand
GATTATGTTTTGGCTTTAATAATTATGTTTTGTCGGCTGTCCTGCCACATGTTCCCCCACCCCTTATGGGCAGGACAGACCACGTGTAAACTAGGGACGTGAAAAACTGAATAAATAGCAAGCTGGGGGCA
Source organism: Paratrypauchen microcephalus (assembly GCA_036785185.1). NCBI lineage: Eukaryota > Metazoa > Chordata > Actinopteri > Gobiiformes > Gobiidae > Paratrypauchen > Paratrypauchen microcephalus. Next base: position 2,687,369 of record JAVJIX010000077.1, on the reverse strand, counting down.
CAGAGAACCAGGACGCTCAGAGCAGATTGGGCCAAGAGCATTTTGTAACCTGGGCATTCTCTCTGACTGTTCTCCGCTTGCAAGTGAAAAAACCTAATCTCTCTTGTCTTCCTTTCCTGTGTACAGAATATGCTGGGTTTTTACCAGCACCCATCAAAAATATAGAACCTCTACATAAATTCCAGAATAAAGAAAATTTGTTTAATGAAAATCAGTAGTTGTTATCAACTCATTTGTGGTAAATTTCTCTGGGGCTCTATCAGGATCAATTTGCCATCAAGCCCGTTTTCAAAAGATAAAATATCTGAGATCCTCAAGGAGATGGTATTGGGCAGAGACTTATACAGGAGTTTGATGGGTTATATTGATACTTTGCAGTGACACTTCCAGCAGTTTCCATGGTGACAATGCATACCTTAGGAAACACAGCCAAAAAAGTTTTAAAATGGTAATTTATCTTAAAGGTGCATTGTGTAACTTTTGTGGCGGAGGGTCCATCAAACGCTTTTCTCAGTGGAGATGTTGTTGCTTTGTCTGGAATGTTTCACAGTATGGCATTAGACCAGGGGTGGGCAAACTTTTTGACTCGTGGGCCACAAAGGATTCTAAAATTTGACAGAAGGGCCAGACCAGGAGCAGGTGGATTTAGTGTTTTGGTAAAAACACTAAAAATAACATGGGATATGTAGAAAACATGTGCTTTATTTCAATTAAAAATGAACAAAAGCATTACAACAAAATGTCCATCTTTTAAGTTCTACAGTATTTAGCTATTTATTGAAATGTCTCTTAAAACACAGAAAATGGCATATATATTGGCATATCAGGCATACAGCAGCTGATAAGTATTCGGTGAAAAAATATTTACTTGTCCACTCCTTATTAAACACTCGACATTCTCTGTCCATTTTTCTTTTCTTAGCTCCGCTCATCTTTACAGGAGGGCTGAGGGGTCAAAGAGTAAAGCACAAACTTGGAGCAAAACGCTGCACCTCAACAAAGGTCAATGTATCTAGTGTGCCAGCTATTGGAAAACGCCAGAATTGCAGGGAAATTAAAACTTAAAAACATTAACAACGTTTATTAATATAATTTCCTCAAGTTCGGCGGGCCGGATTAAGAAACTTAACAGGCCGCATATGGCCCCCGGGCCGTAGTTTGCCCATGCCTGCATTAGACCTTTCTATCTTCATATAGACCAAAGCAGACCAAGTTGTAGATCAGATCTGTGGAGAGGCGACCCTGCTCACAGTCACTTTTGTTTTGTTTGTTTTTTAGGTATTTTTGAGCTATAAAACCACTTGTAATTAAATAAATGTAAGGTACATCTGTTTAATGCCATATTGTGGAACATCCCAGTGAGAGCAATGACATCTCCATAGAAACAAGCAGTTGGCAGGCCCTCCACTAGAAAAGTTACACAATGCACCTTTAAGAAAAAAAAAATAGAAAATTATATTTAAAGGGATATGCCACCCCCAGGTCAAATTTGGGCATCTCCCCACAGTCCAGAGACTAAAATAAGTGGTGGAAAGCGTTTTCCTGCTCACCCAGCCATTGTCCGAGTCTGTCGCCACTGACCGCCGCGGTATCTGGTGCTCCTCCGCCTTAGACTGGAGTCTAACGTCGCCAGAGAAAGATTTCGGCCAAAAGGAATTAATTTGCTCGATGCGTTTCCCAATTACTTTGTGTGTAGTGCGCATTCATATCGAGTGCAAATAAATGTGCAAATCAACACGGAGAGCTTGCCTTGGTCATTTTGGGTGGGAACTATTTTCCAGTGCGTAAGAATACAGCCGTATCACGCACCACGTTGTGCAACAGGGGAACTCCCTTCCCGGTGCGTAACTGGGATTCCCCTGGTAGCGTGCTGCGTGATACGGCTGTATTCTTACGCACTGAAAAATAGTTCCCACCCAAAATGACCAAGTCAAGCTCTCCGTGTTGATTTGCACATTTATTTGCACTCGATATGAATGTGCACTACACACAACACTACACACAAACTCGAACCCACGAACTCACACCCGAACTCCCACCTTACCCATCTCCCACCCCCCACCCCCCATATTGGCATAACCTGTATTCCATAAAAGACATATCACTCTAGACACTTTAAAAAACTGCTGCTAAGGACGACTGTTGCACTGCTGCACATTTACATTTACTACTGGATTTTACTCCTGTTGCACTGTTGTTTACTACTGTTATTGCACACTTGCATTTACTACTGGAATTCTTAGTACTGTTGTTTACTCCTGTTATTGATTTTTACCCCCGTTGCACTGCTGTTTACTTCTGTTATTGCACATTTACTACTGGAATTTTTAGTACTGTTGTTTACTCCTGTTGCACTAGAATTACTACTGTTGCACACTTATTTTTATTTATCTTAACTCCAATGCACATTCTACTGCACATGACCAATTCACTGCTGTATCTTCCATTGCACATTTTGATGCACACTGCACACTTTGGAAATCTGTATATAGTATAGGTTATTTGTTATTTATTATGTTGCACTGTTTTAAGATTTTAGACCGTAGACTTTAGTTTTAACTTAGATCTCTGTCTTAGATAGTTTTTGTTGTGTTTTGTCTTCATATTGTATTTTGTACACTGTCTTTTTGCACTACCTGACCAGAGAGAAACGAAATTTCGATTCACTGTATGTTGAACACATATGGCAGAATTGACAATAAAGCTGACTTTGAACTTTGAACTTTGAACTTTGAACTTTTGAACAAAGTAATTGGGAAACGCATCGAGCAAATTAATTCCTTTTGGCCGAAATCTTTCTCTGGCGACGTTAGACTCCAGTCTAAGGCGGAGGAGCACCAGATACCGCGGCGGTCAGTGGCGACAGACTCGGACAATGGCTGGGTGAGCAGGAAAATGCTTTCCACCACTTATTTTAGTCTCTGGACTGTGGGGAGATGCCCAAATTTGACCTGGGGGTGGCATATCCCTTTAAACAACAAATTTTGAACAGAAACGGTGAGTGACAAATTGAAAAACAGTTGGCTGATTCTCGCTTGCTTGTTATTGTAATTTTATGTGTGAGAGACTTTATAAGCACAAACCAGCTCTTTCTGCTTGTCTTAAAATAAAGCTCTGATTAAAGTGATCAAGTCCCAGATAGAGCAGTGCTTACAGTTAGCATCACACCCCCAGTGAATGTTGATGATAGCAGCTGCAAACGATCATTACAGTGTATGGGCAGTACCTTGGTGAAGAAGAACTGGAGACTGCCAGAGTTGTTGGGCAGAGTCAGAGACAAAATGGCCAAAGCTGCTCCACAGGTCCCAGACACCCTCACACGGGACGGGTCCAGGTTATAATACCACGTCTGTGAAATAAAACAAAAGACACCAAAAGGATTATGTAAGTGTAAGGCTCTTTAAAGGTGCACGGTGTTACTTTCATGGTGAGGGTGTCAGACAACTACTCCTCTCCATGGAGATAATAATAATAATAATAATAATAATAATAATAATAATAATAATAATAATAATAATAATAATAATAATAATAATAATAATAATAATAATGCGCCGCTGGTTCCTTGTTACTGTGCGCTGTCTCCCATTTCCGCGTTTTAAGTGCGGCTGAAGAACGGAGAGGAATTTCAATGAAAAAAACACATTTTCACAGAAAATAAAATCAAACCACTGCTGTTTCAGAGGTCCAGAGGGTCGGGTAAAGGACTTCCGAGCCTAGAAACACTCGCACGTGCCTCCAGGCAAATAAAAAAACGCATTTCGCATTGCATAGCTCCTTTGCGGTCCAAACTCTCTGGGCGTGATTTCCAGAGACAGGGGGTGGACATCCAGACGGGGGTGAAACTGCATTTGCATTTCTTTTTTCGATGTGACGTAACATAGTTGCCTTGTTCAGAATCGCCCGTTTGAGCTGTGTTTTTTTCTAACGCAGAAAAGGACCGCAAATGCTCAGTTTAGACATTTCGCAACTTTTAGCCATGGGAGGGCCCTAAACAGGGTAGGTGAGCTCACATTAACGTTCAAAAACCTCAGAAAGTGAAAATTTCATGCCATGGGACCTTTAAACATGTCAGTCGTGTATCATTCCATTACAAGTTTGTTCTATAAACATATGCAAATGCAGAGGGCACATTTGGGACAATAAAGTGTACTTTAAAGAACACATTGTGCTTGTGTCTGCTAAACACCTATAATCTATAATATAATCTACAAGTATGTTATAATTTGCACATTTTAAATCACATTTTTAAATAATCTAAAACAACTTAATAAAAGAAACAAGTTCACTGATTTCTCCATTAGAAAACTGTGGTGCCCAATGGGAGCTAATGTTGCTGTAAACAAAGAGTCAGCACCTTCGAGAGCACACTAGTGATCGGTGTATTTTTATTTAGCCACTTCACAAGAGGATGTACCAACACAGGCGGGCGTGCCAGAGTGGACCGTCATCTGCCGTTCATCTTCACCTAGAAGCCGCGGGCCATTCATTTGAGGACAGTGAGGTTCAGATCTTAGCCAGGGAAAAGAACTGGTTTGAGAGGGGAGTTAAAGAGGCTATTTTTGTCAAAAAAAAGAATCCGTCGTTAAACAGAAATGGGGGAGTTAGACATAACTTGTCTCCCATCTATAATTCGATTCTCAAACAAAGAATCATTAGGACAGACAAGCCAGTGCAGAGGGGTGGAGAGGGTCGTTGTCTTGAATAGGGAATTGGACGCCAGAGAAATTTGAAATACAAAGAGACAGATTAGCTGATGGTTTCAGAGTTGTTGCAGTGTAGTGAGCGGGCTGATAGATATGCTAATACAAGACGCCAGAGGAATTCGTAAAACAAAAGAGAGTAGCGGGGATAGGTCAGGGCTTTGTTCAGGGAAGCTAGCTCCTCCCTTACAGCTAGATATAAACAGGGTCGAACCAGCATGAGGGCCAGAGCTGACGAAGCCTCTCGGATGAGCGGCGAAACGTTTTCAACCAAACAAACTTTGTCCAGTTGACAAATTGAACTTCTCCTTTGATCATGGATTCTACCTGGACGACTGAGGGACTTTTCACGTATTCTCCAAATCAGTAAAATTGTCCCAGTTTTAACTTATCCTACATTCAAGCTCTCCAACTTGATCCCCAAAGATCTGAGAGAAGCCTTTTGAGTGTGGGATCATAGTAGGAAATCATCTGTTGTTTGAGCTGTTGTAGGTGCTCAGGATGAACCAGTTGGCAGCAGTTTGGTTCCTGGTTTTGTCCATGAAGGACAGGAGCGATGAGGAGAGTCAAGCCAATAAATGCAGCTCACGCCCACCAGTTTGACAAAGTGTGGCAAACTATTTTTTGAAGTTTTGTTGAAGAGTTTGATGAACAGACAGCCGTCATTCAGAGACGTGAATCAGATCTAAATAAAGGCTTATAGTACATTAAGCAGCCATTTTGGGCATTCTGAGTAAACACTGTGTTTGTGATTTGAAAATTGCACCAAATTTGCATGTATTGTATTGATCTTTGTAGCCTGAGGCCCATAGCCATTGTTGAGGTTGGTAAAGTGCAGAGGTTTGTGTCGCTGTGGTGACAGTCGCTGATGTAGAGTCACTGTAGGGCGGATAGTGCAGAGTCAGTCTCATGTTTTTGTGCTGAGCCAGTCTCACCTTCTGCTCCACCACTATGAACTCTGCTCCCAGTGTCATTCTGATACAAGGGACACCAGCCAGACTCCGCAGCATGTACGTCCCTGCAACACACATACTTCACCAAATAATAATCATAATCATAATAATAATAATAATAGTAGAAATTTTGTATCATGGTCCCTATAAAACCATACACATATGCAGAAACAGTTAAGGTCCTATATTACACAAAATTGACTCAACGATAGCATTATAGAGATGCAGCAGCCTTGTAATTATATGTATTTATAATTATATGTAATTATGACCAAAAGAAAAAATAGAGAGAGAGGCCCAAGCACCATCCTTCCACCAAGACCCCGGCAGCCACAGCCGACCCCTCCTACAGAGGAAACACTGGAAATCCTAAAAATGGTAAAGGAATATTATTTCTCCTTCCTTGGAACATCCTCAAAACAAACTTTAAGTCATGTTATAATGCGTGAAAAGTCCCTCAGTCGTCCAGGTAGAATCCATGATAACAGGAGAAGTTCAATTTGTCAACTGGACAAAGTTTGTTCGGTTGAAAACGTTTCGCCGCTCATCCGAGAGGCTTCGTCAGTTCTAATAAGAATACTGGTAAGACACTTGCTTATATCTTGCTGTAGGGAGGAGCTACCTAGCTAACTACTTTCCGGAACTATCTCATTGGTTTCCGTCTTTTGTTTCTCTGGCGTCTAGCTGACGATCTCTATTCATACCTACACGCCTGTTTTTCACACCTCTGGCCCTGACCTGGCTAGCCCCATTGTTTCCCTGTTTGTTTGATCTAGGCTTAATAATGGAATTGTAGATGGGATGCAAATTATGTCTTACTCCACCATTTCTGTTCAGAGAAGGATTCTCTTTTTTGACAAAAATAGCCTCTTTAACTCCCCTCTCAAACCAATTCTTTTCCCTCGCTAAGATCTGAACCTCACTGTCCTCAAATGAATGACCCGTGGCTTCTAGGTGAAGATATACGGCAGAAGACGGTCCACTCTGGCACGCCCGTCTGTGTTGGTACATCCTCTTGTGAAGTGGCTGCTTGGTTTCTCCAATATAGCGCTCACTGCAGTCTTCACTACACTGAATGGAGTAGCTGAATAGAGTAGACGAAGCCTCTCGGATGAGCGGCGAAACGTTTTCAACCAAACAAACTTTGTCCAGTTGACAAATTGAACTTCTCCTGTTGTCATGTTATAATGCTCTTTTCTCATCAAAAACAGACCTGTAGTTATGTTTTGTTTCATTCACGCATTTTTAAGTAATCCTGCATTATTAGACTGTCTATGGGGCTGATCTTAGCCCTAGTGCAAGTGTGGGGTGTGTAGCTCTGTAAACAGGGATAGGACACCGTGCCTGCAGATGCAGTGGAGTGGACTGGGGAGGTGATGTGGCGCGTTCAGTGAATTGCCTGAATCGTAAAAATAAATATCCAGTCCACTGAAAATATAACATGTAACATCTTTTATTTGGAAATATTAGGATAATAAATGCTTAAAATTCATAATATGTTAGTGTGCTGTGTGGGATGTTCATGATGCCCCTCGCCCGCTCCCTGTATCTGCTCAGCACTGCTCTATGGTTTGTTTTCTGTACAAAAGCTGCTCATTCACATGAGGCCGTTTACAGTGCTGTCCTAAAGTGTGTTTTGTACCCTGTCTGCGGTCCTAATGCTGCGATGTCAGATTTCCTCACATTCTTGTGTTCTTTCAGTCATCAGCTCCATTTAATTACAGAACTGTAGATAACTGCACGGAACCGACACCGGACTCTGCTCTCTTGGCTGCAGCGGTCAGTAGAGCTTTGTACAGCGGCTCAAGAGACTTAATAGTGCCACACGAACACTGCTCTGACCTGCGCATCCTGCTCCGTGCACTCATGGCACATATCAGCCACATGTGCGGGGCAAATGTAGGTCGTGCAGTCACCCTCCCCGTGTGTAAATGGCTTAATCCATGTCTGTGCGCAAAGCTGTAACATCACAAACATTTATATGACAATAAAAGTATTCTATAATCCGTGAGACATCCACCTGTGTGGGACCAAATGCAGGGGACACTGCAGAGTTGGACACGCGTACCTCAGGTGAGAGACGCAAGAGGGGAACCAGGACAGGCGGGGGCGGGTGTGACCAGGGGGAGAGCAGTGGTCAGCGGGTCTGCTGTGGGTGGGGAGTGCATGAGATGGACACTGGTCTGCTGCGTAATAGGAGGCAAACGAAATGAGAAACGCAGAGAAAACTAAAACGGCAAAAGCTCTCAAGTCTTGCGTATCTCTGCCTATTTGACTCAAACTGCACTCACAGGACTACAACTGCATGGGAGTTCATGTAAATACAGAAATGTAAATGTATGTAGTGCAGTATGACATGGTACCTGTGGGAGGGATGGACTCGTGGGGCTGCAGCACAGGTCTGTAGATCAGAGTTCTCTCTGAACTGTTGAACTGCAAGTGGACTCCTGTTCAAAACAGAAGCACAGGATACAAGTGAACATGATGACTGCAATAACACCATATATGGATTGAATTAATTTATTATAATTATTGTGTCTTGCATACAAACATGTTCAGCCCCATCGTGAGTTTACAAGACAACATTAGCAACATGCAATGGGAAAGTTGCTAGACATGTGTTATAAACATAAATGGATTCATTTAAACAAACAAGTCTGCCTCTTCTTCCAGGCTTTACAGACAAATTAAACCAACTTATAAACAATTAGAATTAAACAACCATTTTGTCTTGTTGTCATCATTACACCAGAACATATCAGGGGATCGAATTAACATTTCATCAAATGATTTCTAAATTAATCTTAAAAATTCAAGATTCAAAGCTTTTATTGTCATTGTTTACTGGCACAGTAAAGAAACATGTTTCTCTGTACAATTAAATTCTTACTTTGCTGCCCACACTGGATGCCAAGAGTATAGAAAAAAATTAAAATAGATAATATGGAAATGGACAATATGACAGAAAATGAGCCTCACTTTCCACTTCTGCTAACTCACACAAACCACAGAGTCTTCTTCAGGGTTTTGAGAAAACCTCATGGTTTCTAAGGCCAGGAGAATGATTCCTGTGCACCGCTGGGAGTCTTTGATTCCTGCTCAAATTTGTTCTGACATAATACTCAGTTTTAAATAAAGTCTTAAATAAAAATGTACTCCATTCAAAGACCTATTTAGATACTCGGTCATCAGGTACATTCATAATCTCATTTCCCAGTCTAATATTGCACTTTCTTTGGACTGAGTGAGCCCAGCCCATATCACCCTGCACTGCCAAAACTGGTACAAACTTGTGCACTTCCAAAAAGCAGCATATTTTTCCACAGTGTCTATGGCCCAGCCCCTCACACACTGTTTTAAACTATGTATACTGTACATAGCTTAAAACAGGAGATGCACAGGCTTCATACAACTTAGAGCTCAGCTGGCTTAAGCAACAATGATTTTTACCCCACTGTAAAAAATCATAGATTCATCAAATGTGAATATAAGTTTTAGTTTTTTACAAACCACAACATGACGAGAGAGATTGGAATCTCAACATAATAATGAGTTTTTGTGAGACAAATTGATATGATTTTGTAAATGCAAATCTCCCTTTTATTTCAGTTCATGTGGCAACAGTGAAAAGTTGATGTGCTTTGGCAGTTCACATGTTAGAAAGGCCAAATTACCCCCATCAGGAAACACCTACTACATAAAGGTATTTAGGTATCATGGGGGCGTTCAGGAAAACCACAGAGACTGCAGGACCTTGTGTCATCACCTCAAAAGCATTTTTTAATTTCAGTTTGAGTTATTGAATTTAATGAGAAAATAACTGGAGAAAAAAATAAAACACAATTGGTAGTTTTCAGATTCAAAAATACTGGTGTTGTATTCACAGATGGGAGGCAAAGGTGACTTGATATGTGTGTGATTAGACTCTAGACCTTGCGATATTACAACTTTATTATTAAACAATTTTTGCTGCCCCTCCCTCCATCTGTATTAATTATTATTATTTTTCATGGTAAAGCTATTAATACTTTATGCCAAAAATAACTTTAATTTATCTGTATTTAGTTTTTTTTTTTCCAGCAGAATTTAAAAAGTCACTTTTATTCATTCATGTTATTCTTACATGTATGTCTCAATATATGTAGTCTTAGCATAAACTTGGGGAATATTATAACGTCGGTGACTTAAATTAATATATGACATTAAACAGTGCTGCCTTATATTTATTCAGTTACAGGTGGTTTAATAGCTCAGAAATACATAGAAAAACAGACTGTCTGACGGTGAGTGGGGTCACCTCTCCACAGATCTGACGTGTAACTTGGTCTGGTTTGGTTTGCATGAAGATAGAAAGGTTTAATGCCATACTGTGAAACATTCCAGACAAAGCAATAATATCTTGATCAAGAGAAGCATTTGGCGGACCCCAAAGTTACACTGTGCACCTTTAACTTAGAGTGTGAGGTTAGAAATTAGGTTTAGGCTGTTTTAGTTCTTAAGTCTGAATCATTCGTAAAAAACAATTTGTTCTTTATGAATGAAGTCTTTGTTCATGCTTTATTAAGACTTATTAAAGTGTAGGCATGTGACTGCACAGTGAATAGGCTGTGTAAAATTGTTGCCATGCATTGAAAGAGTACACAGTCAAACACAGTAACTACACAGAGGGAATATTTGTGTGGGTTTACCTGAGATGAGAGCGGAGAACAGGAGCAGACAACTGCAGTGGGCTGGTGCAGGGGCCATGATGTCTCCACGTAGGGACCAGAGGACAGAAGACAGAGGAGACAGAGAGGAGAGAGCTTGTGTAGTCTGTGGTCTGTGGAGTGAGTGTGAAACGGCTCGATCTAAGAGGAAATGATGAGACAAAACGGTTCTCACAGTGAACCTGCAAACAGAGCACTATGACTGCTGCACTACTGTTTTAACACATCGAGCTCTTTCCTGTTAAAGGTTCTGCTACCTCTAGTCTCAATGTAGCTGTTATTGTTTTGCCAAGAATGTTCCACAGAATGGCATTAAAAGGATCTATCTCCATGTGGAAACACCTTCTTCACTACAGGGTTTGTAGCTTCTTGCTTTGGGTGGTGATTTAAAAATTCTTACATTCTAGCAGGCTCTGGGCGGGAAAAGTAGTCTACTCTCTCTTCTCTCTCCTCAACAGCTTGGCTTGACTAGACAGGAAGAGGGACAGATTATTACAGTTTATTAAGTGATAAATAGAAAACCTAAATTAAAAATACAAATATTGGGAACTACCTGGAAAAACTGTGGAACTATCTAAATCATCAAAACATTTAGTATCTTTAGGTTACATTTTTATTTTTTGATCATGATCAGATAAATCTCATACTAAGGCAGCACGACACAAGGCCAAGCAAGATGGCTGAGCGGAAGTAACGATGCTCTCACTTAAGGCCTATTCAATGTATGATTTGTATGGAATTTGTTGTTTATCAAAAAAAGTCTGACCAATATGGATGCCACCAGTGGAGTCAGTAGTGTGGAAACATTTACATGATTAAAAGGTTTCTTGTTAACCTAAAGTGTATTCTTAGACTTAGACAAACTTTATTGATCCACAAGGGAAATTGTTTTGGGTACAGTAGCTCACTCATCAAATATAATATATGATATATGATATATAACAGAGGGTAAAAGAACAAAAAGAAAAATAGATGGAAAAGCAACCAAAGAGCAACAGACCTGTGTCAGATGAGACACGATTATATACATAAGATAATGATAATATATATGTACAATCAGATTTAAATAGAAAAGTAGTAGTCAAATATAAAATACAGTATCAAATATGATGTACAGTACCAGCTGTATACAGTTGTAGGGAGTATTATCTATTCAATCAAGATGGTTTGTTGTTTAGACTCGATGTAAATATAATCAAGCAAATAGACCACTGTCTATTTTAGTACTGTTGTTTACTCCTGTTATTGCACTAGAATTACTACTGTTGCACATTTATTTTTATTTTATCTTAACTCCTATGCACATTCTACTGCACATGACCAATTCACTGCTGTATCTTCCATTGCACATTTTGATGCACACTGCACACTTTGGAAATCTGTATATAGTATAGTTTATTTATTATGTTGCACTGTTTTAAGATTTTAGATCTTAGACTTTAGTTTTAACTTTAGATCTCTGTCTTAGATAGTTTTTGTTGTGTTTTGTCTTCATATTGTATTTTGTACACTGTCTTTTTGCACTACTTGGCCAGAGAGAAACGAAATTTCGATTCACTGTATGTTGAACACATATGGCAGAATTGACAATAAAGCTGACTTTGATCTTTGACTTTGATCTTTGATCTAGAATGCCATCTGAACTTTTTTTTTTTTTTTTAGTTAGCTGCCCACTAGCTAGTTAACTACGTCTCCAATCCATTTACTGTGTGCTGAAGTGGGCTAATATCATGAGGGAAACAATAAATGATTGAATGATTTAGGGTGACCTTGTTGTAACCATGAACATGGATTTTTGTTAATATGAATTATGTTCTTAGTAGAGGCAAATAATCACTAGAGCTTATACAACATAGTCCGGGCTAGTACCCCACTGCAGATATTTTGAGCACTCAAACTTTAGAGCTAGCTGACTGGCTACTGCATCGCAACCACTTGCTACCACAGGATATTCATTCATTCATTCATTTATTATTCATGCAGTTTTTGTGACCACACCCCCAGGCGAAATTCGCCTAGCACTTGGATTTCGCCCTGCGGAAACGAAGCATTTTTCTCATTGAATCTACATTCACGTAGGTCACCTATTTTGACTTCAAAACAGCGAACTTTGCCGAAAATTTGCCATTTTCTATCCATGTGGCATGCCTGTCCATCACCTAAAAGTCCCGGTATTATCCTAACATTACTACCTGCTTACCTGCTGTGATACACCTCCCTGGTCACTGTCTCTGTCCCTCGGGGGTCCTGTCCACAGTCTCTGGCTGCTCCTCCTCTCCCTCGCGTTCCCTCAGGTTCCCTCAGGTTCCCTCGGGTTCCCTCGGGTTCCTTCAGGTTCCCTCAGGTTCCCTCGGGTTCCCTCGGGTTCCTTCAGGTTCTCTGTCCAGAGTCTCTGGCGGCTCCTCTCCCTGTCCACCTTCAGCCTGGGCTGCAGAGGACGTGGAGGCTCCAGCAGCCCCTCCAGAGTGAGGCTTTTTAATACTTTCGCCCGCTAATTCTTCGCACCTCCTTTCTTGCGCGTTTCCATGTTTGCCCGCTCATTCGCTCAACAGTATGATTATGAAACTGGCGGGGATCAGCGCAGAGAAAGGGGTGGGACCGCTCTCGTAAGCTTCTATATTCTGAATGGTTTAGTCCACTGTCTGTGTTGAAGATGGACCAATGGGACACCTCCTTTAAATTGTGGGCCAGTGACCGGGCTCTAAGTTAAAAAAAAAAAAAAAAAAAACAGCATCGGCCCCGCCCCCGAGGACTGTGGGCCCACCGGGAAAATGCCCGGTATGCCAGATGGCCAGTCCAGGCCTGGTTTGCATAATATTTATTAAATATTTATTTTCTCAAAGTAACTTCTCTGGTGACTGTTATTGTACTTCCAAATTAGATAAGTTTAAAGCTATACTGTGTAACATTTCAAGCATAGCACAAAGTTTTATTTTATTATTGTCTTTTTAGAACCTACATTTTTCCCCAGATTTTGCTCTGTAATCCAGGGCATATGTCGCCTCAGATCACAGGGAGCAGGGTTCAAAGTTCAACAAGGGCAAAGTACCTCCAAAACACACAAAACCTTCATATTTATCACCAAAACTGAATCCACATTCTCAAATTTAACTTTTTAACCTTTTCACTAAAACTTAATAAACACAGTGAAAATATTTGATATCTAAAATACCCTCTTTTAGTCCTATTTGAGTTGTAATTCTTTGCGTGTGTGGAGCAGTATTGATCGGACAACTTCAGAGTAAACACAGCTCAAACCTTGATCCTGGAGGTGCCCGAGTGTGGGGCACTGCTGAGGTGAATGCCACTTGCTCGTCTGCTTCCTCGGCCACAACACGACATCTGTGCTGGAAAAGGTCTGAGAAAAATAGATTATTATTTATGTTTTCATCTAGTTTTAATCATAATATCATTTTAGTTTCATGTCCAATAATCTGTTTTGGTTTTATCTTATTTTCTTTTGCTCAATCTGCTTTAGTGAACCTTAAAATCATTCCTTGTTTCACCATCAGTCAGTCATATTGCACTATTGCTTCATGTTCAGAACTCCAGATTTGTTTCTTTGGCTTGACTTTGATCAGATTTAAAATGTGATTACATCAATTAAGTCATTAAATAAATGATGATTTTAAAATAAATGTATACATTAAAATGGTTTAATTTGAACCATGAATCTTTCTTCATTTGTATTTGGCGTGAGAAAATGTGTTAATGAAAAATATGACAAAACATGTTAGTAGACACAGATTAAAGGCACACTATGTAACTTTTCCGGTGGAGAGTTCACCACCTGGTTGTATCCATAGAGATGTTATTGCTTTGACCAGGATGTTCTTTAGCAGGGCATTAAACTTTCTGGTTTTCAGTTATTGACCTAGACTGCTAAAAAATACATAGTCAAATTTGATTCAAAGAACTTTATTATTCCAGTTACACTTCATCTGTGGTCTGGCTCATTCATATACGGCACACATAAAAACAAGTGTCATTCATACCCCTAAATACAGAAACAAATTTTAAAAATATACAGATACAGGTAAACCAGAGGGTGAGGAGTTAAATGAGGCTCATACTCTTCCCTTCAGTGCAAAAGTGTAGCTGAAATTGACACAAAAGAGAACAGTTCTTATTGTGAGCGAGGTCGCCTCTGCACAGATCTGATCTGGAACTTGGCTTAGTGGTCTTTCTTGACTCCATATAGATTTAATGCCATACTGTGTAGCATTTTAGGCAAAACAATAACAATTCTATAAGCAGGAGGTGAATCCTGTACAACGTAGATGTTTTGATATTCTGTATAAAGTATTGATTTTGTACAGTTATATGTGATTTGTGTATTTCAGTAGAAAATGGGGAGATCATTGGGGCTGTGTGCACTGGCCCTGCTGAGTCTTCAGATCACGTTAGTACTGGTGAGAGTAATATATATTTATATAACATGTATTTTTACCGCACACTTGCTTGACTTTACTCTTATTTCTTTATTAGTGCCAGGTGTGACTGGCACTAATCGGGCGAACCTGATGACGCTGTAAAAGCGAAACGTGTTGTTCGCTCTAAGCCTAATAAAGAAATAAGAGTAAAGTCAAGCAAGTGTGCGGTAAATTTCTTCTTTTCTGGAATTATTCAATGTTCCTGTTGTTACCAGCACCTGGAAGCTGTACACAGAGTTTTGAACTTATGTATTTAAAATGATTTGTTATTTAATACACACAGTGGTTTAGTCGGGTCACCCATCAACCAGAAGGAAGTTTGTTCAAATATTGCGCAAGCTCATTCAGTTGTTGTGTTCCTCGGCTCGGCTCTTTACTTCTCTTTTCACAATACAAGTAGATGGCTATTATAGGAAGGACATCTGGCATAAAATGCTGACTCACTGTGCTGTAACAACCTCAAATTAACCATAGTCACAAAATATTCAAATAAAACTCTTTCATTTTCATTGTGACAGTGTGAATGGAAAAAGTTGCAAAAAGTAAATAGAGGATTTCGTGGTTTTAAACATTTATTCAGTGACTGAAAACAGACGACTAATAAAAGGGTGTGGACTTTGAACTATGTTTTATTGATACAGAACCCCATTCTGAGCCATATCAAATATTTTAACAATCGTTTTGAAAAGAGGAACCTTATGTTAATGACTATTGCAAAACATTATAGTTTTTATTTCTTACTGGAATTGTACAT
Source organism: Paratrypauchen microcephalus (assembly GCA_036785185.1). NCBI lineage: Eukaryota > Metazoa > Chordata > Actinopteri > Gobiiformes > Gobiidae > Paratrypauchen > Paratrypauchen microcephalus. The sequence goes on along the minus strand of JAVJIX010000077.1, from coordinate 2,671,820 downwards.
TTGAAATCTCTTAGTCTTTTAATCCTTCAAAATACTATGAGTTAAAGAAACGGTTCTGTTATCTTATCCAAAAATGTGGCATACTTTAAAACCTGCACTTTAAGTCTATTTTGAACAAACTTCAATGTCAGTACACAATTTTCTGTTTGTGCCTTAAATCATTCGATAGAACAAGCTGATTTTGGACGTTTTTTTGCTGGATGCCTCTCCTGTATTACTCTGGAGTGGCCAATCTGGTTGAAGTGTCTTGCCCAAGGACACAAAAATATGTACTGAGTAGGGTTTGAACCCCTGCCTGTATGACTGGCAGGCAAACGCTCGACCAACTCCTCCACTGTTACCCAAATTTATTACAAATTGAGATTTTTTGGTATTTTTCTCATATTTTCAACCATGTTATCTTATCTTACACATAATAGTACATGCTTGGATGAGATTAGAACCAAGATTTTGAGTATTCTATTCATTTGAACTGTTCTCTCACCTCTCTTGTTTTACACATGCTTAAGTAAAGGTTGAACTACTTACCCTGTGGTTGGTGGGTGATTGCTTTACCCACTGAACCACTGCCTGCAATTTAGAACAACTTCAGTAAATTTCTTTTGTCTTGAGCTATATATTTTCTTATCTCTTTTTTGTTTCACACATAACAGTAAATGCTCAAGTAAAGTTTCAACCACTGACCCTGTGGTTGGTGGGCGGACGCTTAACCCACTGCACCGCATGTCTAACGGTCGCTCATGTTCCAGAGTGCAGAGGTGCTGATCTTCTGTGATGACCCCACTGTGGACAGGGCCGTGACCTCTGCCCTCGACAAGTTCAACGAGGGCGTAATCACCGGACACAAGTTCGCGCTGTTCCAGGTCACTTCTGCCAGCAAGGTACGCACATCTCCATGGAAACTGACTGCTTTGTGTTGAATGTTCCACAGTATGGCATTGTTACTGGAATGTAAATATAAAAAGACATTCATTTGAACATATGAAGGATAATATTAATGGGCAAGAACTTTTTTAAACAAGCAATTCAGGTGTGACTTGTAATTTCACTAAAACTGTTCACTAGTTAACATTTAAGAATTCGAAAGTCGGCAATAGTTTTTTTCATTTTACTTCCCAGTTGGACACACCCAGCAGATATGACATATGTAGAGGCACTTCACTAACTATTACCGAGCAATCATGATGTAAATGAAAGCAAAAAATTGTCTAAATTAGACAATAATTCTGATTAGATGAATAAAAATGAATGACAACACCTTTATTTTATTAAACGAAGGTTTAAAGGAAAAGTAACGTTTTTTTTTACAATCTGAGCCTTCTTTCGGCAATAAAACAAGTAGTTTTACTCACCCATAGCAGTTTGGTGTCAATTGGAGCAGTATCGCAGAAGTTATGTTGGAGCCGTTCTGTTCTACCAATGATCCCATATCCGTTAGCGTGAGTGCTCGTATCATATGCTCGGGGCATTACTTTGCGCTCTCCAAATAACACAAACTTTAGCACTTTTTAAATCACAGAAGATCGCTGTGTCAGGGTAGACTTTTAGTGGATTCCAAAACGAAAACCGATATCCAGCTATAGTTTCATTTGATGACGTCATCAGAGAGGACAGTGCGCATGCGTGAACTCAGCTGTTTTGTAAACACCGCTAGTCCGAAAGAAGCTAACACCGCTCTGAACTTTACTTTTCTGTTGCGATATCGGGTTTCAGGCCGTTTTGGAATCTACTAAAAGTCTACCCTGACACAGCGATCTTCTGTGATTTGAAAAGTGCTAAAGTTTGTGTTATTTGGAGAGCGCAAAGTAATGCCCCGAGCACTCACGCTAACGGATACGGGATCATTAGTAGAACAGAACGGCTCAACATAAGTTCTGCGATACTGCTCCAATTGACACCAAACTGCTATGGGTGAGTAAAACTACTTGTTTTATTGCCGAAAGAAGGCTCAGATTGTAAAAAAAATGTTAATTTTCCTTTAAACTGTCAGATATACTGTAGGTAGAGGGATTCTGTTTTAAAACTCACCGCTACTTCCTGTATTTTTGTACTTTTCTTATCAACCTTTTTCCACAATCACACACTTAACTGATGCAAAATGATGAGAAAAATTGAGAAAAGAGGTATTATCTCACCAAACCAAATCATAATTAGAAAACCATGAAACCTGTCATATTCATTTTAAGCAGATTCTTTTGCTCAAGTGGCTATTCGGAATGGAACGGGACAATTTCCATAAGACGAGACGAGATATGAGACTGGGTCCACGAGAACGAGATTTTAACATCATTTCTAATATATACGTTTCACGATTCAGTTTCCAATTTTGGCCTCACAATTTTGTATTTACTTGATTTCATATTTTTGTTTCCATTCTCCTACTGCTACCCCAACACGTGACTGTTTTTTGTCCAATTCAAATCTCATGAGATCATTTTTCTCATGCGTGCACAATCTTGTGGTAATTTTATCTCACGAGATCTTGTGGCACGAGACCTTGTTCCATGCCTCGTGGCTATACTTTTCTGTATATTGAGTACTTTTACCACTCCTGCTAAGCAAATAGGCTGACCTTTTTAATATCTGTGTCCATTGTTTATGTAGGCAGAAAATGGCTTGTACTGGCTCAAGTTCACCACCAGGAGAAGCAACTGTTCAGCGTCTGACTCCGCTCCCTGGACTCAGTGTGAATACCTGCCCATAGACAAGGTCCCCCTCACGTTTACATGGCAAATGATCAACAAACAGTAAAACCGCTCTCTTTTCTCCAGAAGCCCATCAAATGCAACGCCACAGTGCACATGAATGAGACAGACACAGTCACCGAGCATGTGCAGTGTCAGATCGGTGAGTACAGATCATGATCATCTCTGTGTGGAGCTAGAGGAAGGCACTGCTCTGTCTGAAGCTCTGTTACTCAAGTTCGACATAGTTTAACTCACAGCTCTCAAGTCTCACGCTTTGAGAGTGTGACACACGCATTTCAACGAGTTCACACGCTCACACGCCACACATGGTATTTCTCACGCTGAAATTTTGTTAAGCAATTCAATGAAACTCTAGCCACTGGTCACAGCGCTTCTGTGCCCAGAACATCAGTCTGTGTGGCTCAGAAGAGTTATCCAGGCACCACGCCCTTTTCAGCCAATCAGAAACTAGATTGTTCTGTTGTCGGGCAGACCGTAGAGTCTAGTTTCAGCTAAGCGCGCACTGCACTGTCAGTGATAATTGAAGGACGGCAACTGAACACGAGTGAGACGAACGAATGATGACAAAACGGTGAATGATAAAACAAACGAACATCCAACTCAGGACTGAGAACCATCAGGTAATAACTTCATTTATATAACTCTCATTAGTTGCTTTGTAGTTTTGCTCTTTAGACCAACATTTACACCTGTCCATTTCAAGCTAGCGTTATTTTAGGTAACCAACTAGCAATCTGCCTACTGTGGTTATTATTATTTGTCACAGAATAAACAGTGTATGATATAATTGAACTTTTTTAAAGAAGCTGGGTTGAAGGGTCAATGGGTCGCTAGGTGGATAGGTGGATAGGTGCCCCCTCTCCCAAAAAAAACTTCAAAACTTGAGAGCCCTGGTTTAACTTGAGTTTTGTTTTAAGACAAAACAACAATTTTTCAGACAATCTTAACCCTCTCCAGGCCAAATTAATAATACCTGTAGGAAAAATCTGATATTTGATTAAAATAATCCCCGGGGTATGTAATGTGCGATTTTCCTGATTTTTTTTATGTGACCATTACGTACAGTGCATTCTGGGATGTTGCATATTTGCAACATTGGCCCAGATGGAAACTTAAATAGTGAACAAAACAGATCTTTGGAAATATGAATTTATCAAGGAATAGAGGAATGTCTGTTAAGAATGGATGAATTCAACTTTTGCTATCAAACAGCATATGAAGAAAACAGGAACAGTGACATAATAATTAAACCATACTGAACAGGTGAGACGCGTTGAACAATGGATCGTAACCAGGTTCACCTTTTTTTTTCAAATTACTATTGTCGTTCATGTGGATATACTAGGTTCTAAGGTGATCAAATCTTCTTCTGCTCATAACTTCTGCGACTCTTTCATAACGCGTATTTTTTTTTTTGCCAGTACATGCGGTAAGATGGCATCTATATTTTTTTGTCTGTGTTTGCCAATGTGTGGATTGTGTCACCATGGTACCTGCTGAACATTCTGCCATAGACATTTAAGCAGGACTCCCCCAGGGTGATGTCACTGTGAAGTATCAATTGGCCTATACTACCTATTTCACAAAGCATTTCTTGTACGTCCTGTTAGAAGAGAGGAAAAAAGTCGCTCTCAAACCATCAAAAAGCAACAGTGTTCACATTTTAAAGGGCCCATATTACGTTATTTCCTGATCTCTGTTCTAATGTTGTTTCCTCATCACAAACATACCTGGAGTTGCGTTTTGTTTAACACACAAAGCCTGCATATTTTGCATATTTTTCTCTTAAATAGAAAACACTTGGTTTTGACTTGTGATCAGTGTTGTATAGTAACAAAGTAATAATACTTCACTACTGTACTTAAGTACATTTTGGGAGACTTTGTACTTTACTTGAGTTTTTAAAAAAATGATAACTTTTACTTTTACTTCACTACATTTCCGAATTTAATTGCATACTTTTACTCCAATACATTTTCAATGTGCCGTTTAGTTACTCGTTACAAAAAAAACCCTCTACTGACTGCAAGGACGTCAGGTCGTGCCTGGGCTTGTTTGCTACTTGCGCATGACAATCAGCCTACAACTGTTGGTTTCATGCAGCTAGACGGCGTTTCATGGATATCTCCAAACCCAATATCTTCGACAGTGCTCCATATGACACAAAACTACCATGGGTGAGCCCAACATGGTGTTTTACAGTAGAATTAAGGGCCCAATTGCAAAAAAAACCTCTTCCTCCAAAAACACTCCTTCAGTGGTGTTATTTATGCCTTATTTTCAGCACTGTTATTTAAAAAAAAACCAAAGGTTTGGGGGGCGAACATTAAAAAATATTAAATTCAGACTGCCTTTGCTTGATACTTTTACTTGTACTTTTAATTACATTACTTGAGTACATTTATTTTTACATTACTTGTCATACTTAAGTACAAGAAGTTCCAGATACTTTAAAGGTCCCATGGCATGAAATTTTCACTTTCTGAGGTTTTTGAACGTTAATGTGAGCTCCCCTACCCTGTTTAGGCCCCCCCCCCCGGCTAAAAGTTGCGAAATGTCTAAACTGAGCATTTGCGGTCCTTTTCTGCGTTACACAAAACCAGTGTTGAAACGGGCGAGTTCGGACAAGGCACCTGATTGACGTCAGATCGGCAAATGCAGCTCCAACCCCTCCCTCTGTCTCCGCTCAGCGCCCCTGTATATCCCGCCCATAGAGTTTGGACTGTGAATGCGCTAGGCAATGCGAAATGCGTTTTTTTATTTGCCTGGAGGCACCTGCGAGTGTTTCTAGGCTCGGAAGTCCTTTATCTGAGCCTCTGGACCTTTGAACAGCAGTGGTTTAATTTTATTTTATGTGGAAATGTGTTTATTTTTCAATGGAACACTCTAACTCTCCCCCCCCCCGTGCAAAAACAAGGAAATGGATCAGAGAGCGCACAGAGAGACAGCGGAGCGTTTAGCCACGCCCCCACCTTCTACAATTGGCCAGCTTTTTCCTCCTCATTTGCATTCAAGCAACAACGCCCATTATAGAGTGTTCTGATTGAGGAAAATGACTCTTTTTCAGCTTATCTTTGTTTCTCATGCAGTGAGTGTTGATTTTGAAGAAGGATTCATTTACAGTATTAGGGAACCATTAAGGAGCCATATAAAAGCATCAAGAAGTACCACGTCATGGGATCTTTAAGACTTTTACTCAAGTAACATTTCAGTCAGTGACTTCGACTTTTACCAAAGTCATTTTTGGGAGGGGTACCTATACTTTTACTTGAGTTTGATTTTCTTTGCCGCATTGGCGGCACGGTGGCTGAGTGGCTAGTGCTCATGCTTCACAGCAAGAAGGTTCCGGGTTCGATCCCCGAGCCTTTCTGTGTGGAGTTTGCATGTTCTCCCCGTGTCTGGGTGGGTTTCCTCCGGGCACTCCGGTTTCCCCCATCAACCCAAAACATGCTCCAGGTAAAATCCTCCAGCTGAGGTCCTGACCAAGCCGAAGCAAGAAGATCATGGAGATGGTCCCCGGGCGCAGTAATGTGCTGCCCACTGCTCCTAATAACAGGATGGGTTAAATGCAGAGAAGAATTTCTCCAGTGTGAGATCAATAAAGTTGCTTCTTGGGATGTCATGTGGTAAAACAGGAAGTGCTCCACTGAGTTTTTAACTAACATACAACTTCACTAGAATCATTTGGGTAATTTCGGTCCTGGAATTGGCAATCTCTATTATTAAACAAGACGTAAAAGGAGCTGTTAACTTGAAATCTACCGCTTCCTGAAGAAGGTGGAACAGAGCATTTTGAGCTTTGGAGATGTAGACAGACTAATAATAAAGGATTACTCAAACATGTGTGAATAAAACTAAACACAACTCCAGGTCTGTTTTTGAGGAACAACATTATAACATGTCTTAAAACTCACAAGAGTCAATTCTGAGTAATAAAGGACCTTTATGTTTTTTTTTTCCCCCCAAAGATAATTGTCTTTACTTTAACACCTCTCCTTTCCTGTTTTCAGAGGGCCTGACTCCCTCCGGAAAGGCTCAGTGTCTGGGCTGTCCTGAAGAGATCGATGAAAACTCTGAGGATCTGAAAGTGCCTCTGTCTGTGTCCATCTCCAAATACAACAGTCAGTCTGACCACACGCACCTGTTCACCCTGCACGAGATTGGTCCGGCAACCAGACAGGTAACTATGGAGATACACACGAGTAACTACAGAAACACTGCCAGGTAACTATGGCGACACACACTGGTAACTACAGAAACACTGCCAGGTAACTATGGCGACACACACACTGGTAACTACAGAAACACTGACAGGTAACTATGGAGATATACATAGGTACCAACTATAAAAACACAGACAAGTAGCTATGGAGACACACATGGGTAACTATAGAAACACAGCCAGGTAACTATGGAGATGCACACGGATAACTATGGAGACACTGAAAACCGTTTAAAAGTTTAAACATACAATCAAATAGAACATGGAGATTGTGTTCATTACATGGGGTTGAAGTGAAGTGTCTAGCCCCTGGGAATCAAAGTGAAAATCATCCCTCTTCTAAATTTCGGCACTAAACCAGGTCTAAACCAAGACTAAACCAGGACTAAACTAAGACTAAACCAGGTCTAAACCAGGACTAAACCAGGACTAAACCAGGTCTAAACCAGGACTAAACCAGGTCCAAACCAGGACTAAGCCAAGACTAAACAAGATCTAAACCGGGTCTAAACCAGGACAAAACCAGGACTAAACCGGGACTAAACCAAAACTAAACCAGGTCCAAACCAAGACTAAGCCAGGACTAAACCAGGTCTAAACCAGGACTAAACCAGGTCTAAACCAGGACTAAACCAGGACTAAACCGGGACTAAACCAAAACTAAACCAGGTCCAAACCAAGACTAAGCCAGGACTAAACCAGGTCTAAACCAGGTCTAAACCAGGACTAAGCCAGGACTAAACCGGGACTAAACCAGGACTAAACCAAGACTAAACCAGGACTAAGGTGTGTGTGTGTGTGTGTGTGTGTGTGTGTGTGTGTATACGTGTGTGATAACATATATCCTGTGTATTATTGAATTATTGAATGATTATATAGGTTCCTTTGAATGGGAAATGCTGGGAATAGCAGTTGCCACAGGGGGGCAGCAGCGGTTTTAGTGAAAAGTGTTATTGTGTCCTTTGGCAAGAGACTTCACCCACTTCACTTCATTCATAGATCAGGGTGTTGAAGTACACTGAGGTATGAATGTGCATGTGTTTAGAGCTAATTTCAGACAATGTATGGAAATTAGCCTATAGCTACAATGCGCCAAGTGTACACCAAGTATGTTCATTAATATAAATTCAAAAGTTCAAAACTCCATGCACAGCTTCTAGGTGCTGGTAACAACAGGAACACTGAATAATTCCAGAAAGCAAGAAATTGACCGCACACTTGCATGACTTTATCTTATTCCTTTATTAGGCTTAGGCTGATGACGCTGTAAAAGCAAAACGCGTTGTTCACTCTAAGCCTAATAAAGGAATAAGAGTTAAGTCAAGCAAGTGTGCGGTAAATTTCTTCTTTTCTGGATATGTTCATTAATATGCCATGCCTGACCAAATAGAATAATAATGCAACATAAATAACAATATAAAACACCTTAGATGTGTTTATACTTTGAATACAAATAAAAATGGATATAGAAGTTTGTTCACTCACCAGAATATTGGCAACATCTCACAAACCCACCTCAGCTGTGTTTCTGTCACTCAGGGAAGCTGTGATTATAGAGATCCCATTAGATAACATTAGCTCCACACGGAGCAGTTCAGTGCGGAGCAGCTCCACTGATGCCATATTAAGCAGCTTGGTACAAAAAATGCTACATTAACTATCACCAACCTCACTGTATTCTCAACCAGCACTGAACTTTCAATAATGTGAACTTATAGGAGAATTAACATTTTTTACAATCTGAGCCTTATTTCGGTAATAAAACAAGTTGTTTTACTCACCCATAGCACTTTGGTGTCATATGGAGCACTTCCAGAGATGTTTCAGATTAGCGATAGCCGTAGCGCTAATATATGCCCCGAGCATGTAATATATGCCCCGAGCGGTCTTCAAATCACACAAACTTTAGCACTTTTCAAATCATAGAAGCTCGATGTCTTAGTCTATGCTTTCGTTTGAGTCAAAAGTGGCCTCTAATCCGAGATTTATCCATAGTTTCGAGTAGATGAGGACGCCAGTGCGCATGTGCGGAGTCACAGTTTATTTCTCTCTCAGCTCCCGGGACCCAAACATGAAACACAAAGCTGTAAACTATGGATAAATCTCGGATTACAGGCCACTTTTGACTCAAACGAAAGTGTAGACTAAGACATCGAGCTTCTATGATTTGAAAAGTGCTAAAGTTTGTGTTATTTGGAGACCGCTCGGGGCATATATTACATGCTCGGGGCATATATTAGCGCTACGGCTATCGCTAATCTAAAACACCTCCGGAAGTGCTCCATATGACACTAAAGTGCTATGGGTGAGTAAAACAACTTGTTTTATTACCGAAATAAGGCTCAGATTGTAAAAAACGTTAATTCTCCTTTAATTAAACAAATACAAATGATTTTGCAGTAGTGTTCTGCTGCCATAGGTTCCTTCTGTATCTCTATAACTGTGTGTGTATCTCTTGTTTTCAGGTGGTGGCAGGTTTTCGTTTTAAGTTCAAGTTTGACATGAGGAGGTCCACGTGTGCCAAAGCCGAGCACGCGGAGCTCCACGACGACTGCAAGATCGACCCTGTGAACGTGGTAAATGTCCCGTAACGCTCACCAACATGGGGCTCATCGCATCAACATGGAAACTGCCTACATGTATTTAAATATATCTGTTTGTTCTGCAGGAGCTTGCTAACTGTAACTCCACTGTGGACATGGCTCCGTGGAGACAGGAAGTGCCCAATGTTCAGCTGGAGTGTGAGCCTGGAGCGATGCCTCCAGTGGTGAGATCTGGATTTTTAATTTCTATTTTCTGCCGACTGTAAACCTGAAGATGAGAGTCCTCTCTGGTGATACAGTCTTTTGTGTAGTGCATTTTGTCCTTGAGATGAACCAGGTCTGTCTTCATGTGTAACTAGACTAAACCTTGGCTATACACCAGGACTAAACCAGGACTGGCCAAACCTCCCTGTCAAACCCTGATCTCATTGGATTCCAGAACCTAAGTAGGGCTGGGCCTGGTTAGAACTTTGATGGGAGACTACTGGGAAAAACAGGAGCCACAGTGGCGCAGCAGTGGCAAAACTGTTGTTGGTCTTTAGGCAAGACACTTTAGCCAACATTTCCTAGTATGAATGTGGTGTATGTGAGTGCTGGTTGTCCGAGGGGCCGATGGCGCAGATGGCACCCTCACTTCCGTCAATCTGCAGAATAATCTACAAAACTGTAAAAATACTTTGAGAGTCTGTAAAATGTGATTTAAGATGAGTGTTTCTTGAAGCGTGCATTCACAAACCAGGACTAAACCCCAAACTAAAACATGACCAACCCAAATGCACATGAGGACTAAAATGGACTAAACTAGATCAGTTGTGACCCTAAATTCCTTCACTTTTCCCGCTTAGATCCTGCGGCGCCGCCCTCCTGGCTGGTCTCCTCTGAGGAACATGCTGATCCAGTTCCCTACTTCTGCTCCCCACGCACCTGCGCTGCCTGCTCCCCCTGCCAAAACCAAAGAAGCCAACATCTCAGGCAAAGAGGAGTCATCTGAGGAGGACCTGGCCAAGCCCCCGGGCTCTTCAGATGACTCCCCCTTCCACTGCCCCTCAAAACCATGGAAACCGTTTCACCCGGTGCATGCTGGGGGGTCTGCCGTTGAAGCCACGCCCACTGATGCTCCAGTTGAAGGGCAATTCAGTGATTTAGACATGCTGGGAGTATAAAATGGGTTCAGGTGGCTTCACAACATTATAAAAAGTCCATAGTTTAAACTGAGCTGTAGGACAGGTCAAAATTCTATGGTTGTATTTGATTTTGGCAATATGTAGATATGTTGAGCTGGTTTGTGGTTAATATCTCTGCAATTACTGGGCCTATCCAGGTGAAACAAAAATTGTCAAAAAGTTCAAGTTCTTCTCTGTCAGCAAAGTACTTTTTTCACTTAAGTCTCAAAAAGTGGTTGCTTTATCTAAACCTTCAAACGCAACTGTTGTCAGATTAAAATACCAATACATAGTCCATAATAAATAAAAATAAGGTTCAACATTTATGGATTATAAATTTGGATATTTCTTGCAAAAATCACCCATAGAGTTACATTGGCCCTTGTCCTCCATCTGAAGTTAGAACATCAAATTCTAGAATGTTGTGAATTCAATGGAAAAGCTTAATCTGGCAAAATGCATTCATATTTTGGCATTTATACAAATGTTACTGCATATTACAATGCGAGGGAAGATACTTTGAATAATCAGGTTTGCATATTATTAACAATTTTTTTCTAAAGTTACGTTATTGGGTTCAACTTGTTATATTTCATTATTTAAATCTTTACAGCAAAGCAAAACATGAAAATCATGTGAATTTTCCTTGTTATGGAAATAAATAAGATCCATACAATAAGACTGAGCATGTCGTTCTATAAGCTGTTTATACATGTCTGGGTCAAATGCAGGTTTAACCCAGAGACACTGAAGGTTATAGGTCAAAATTCTGGTGTAACCCAGAGCCACTGAAGGATGGGTCAAATGCTGCAGACAAATTCATTAATGTGCACAATGTAACTTTTTTGGTGGAAAGTCAGCACTGTTATTGCTTTTTTTGGCATATTCAATTTCATGTCATATCTATCTAGAGTTGACAGTAAGAAGGCCTGTCTTACAAGGTATTTTTGAGCAATACAATACATATACAGATTTAAGTTTAATGCCATACTGTGGAACATTTCAGGCAAAGCAATAACATCTCCAAGCAGCTCTCAAACCTCCAATAGAAAATAAGTAGCAAATTATTAGACATGTTGGATCAGTTTTGACATAAAGTCATTTGAGTTGCAAAAAGTTCCACATTTCAGAAATTAAACCCATGGCTAGAATTCCATATATTTTACACCAAACTAGTTCATTTTAAACAGTTTACAGTGGTGAAGCTATAGTTGTAGAGTTACACCTTCATGGTAATGCTAAAAACAAATACCATGCTAACCACACACAGACACTTCCTGATTGTACGACAATAAAATGCCACAGCAGACTTACACTCAACAAAAATATAAACGCAACACTTTTGTTTTTGCTCCCATTTTTCCTGAGATGGACCCAAAGATCCAAAATTCACTCCAGATACACAACACTACCATTTCTCTCAAACATTGTTCACAAATCTGTCCAAATGTGTGACAGCGAGCACCTCTGCCCCGCCGAGGCAATCCACCCCACCTCACAGGTGCGCCACATCAAGATGCCGATCCGACATCATGACCAGTGCACAGGTGCACCCCAGACTGCCCACAATAAAAGGCCACCCCGAAATGTGCTTTTTTTTTTGCTTTATTGGGGGTCTGGGGACTCAGAACCAGTCAGTATCTGGTGTGACCACCATTTGCCTCATGCAGTGCAACACATCTTCTTCGCATAGAGTTTATCAGATTGTCAATTGTGGCCTGTGGAATGTTGGTCCACTCCTCTTCAAAGGCTGTTATGGACGAAGAACACAGGTGCATTTTATTGATGGCATTTTGAATGCACAGAGATACCGTGATGAGATCCTGAGGCCCATTGTTGTGCCATACACCCATGAACATCACCTCATGTTTCAGCAAGATAATGCACGGCCCCATGTTGCAAGGATCTGTACACAATTCTTGGAAGCTGAAAATGTCCCAGTTCTTGCATGGCCAGCATACTCACCGGACATGTCACCCATTGAGCATGTTTGGGATGTGCTTGACCGGCGTATACGACAGCGTGTACCAGCTCCCACTAATATCCAGCAACTTCGCACAGCCATTGAAGAGGAGTGGACCAACATTCCACAGGCCACAACTGACAATCTGATAAACTCTATGCGAAGAAGATGTGTTGCACTGCATGAGGCAAATGGTGGTCACACCAGATACTGACTGGTTCTGAGTCCCCAGACCCCCAATAAAGCAAAAAAAAATGCACATTTCGGGGTTGCCTTTTATTGTGGGCAGTCTGGGGCGCACCTGTGCACTGGTCATGATGTCGGATCGGCATCTTGATGTGGCGCACCTGTGAGGTGGGGTGGATTGTCTCGGCGGGGCAGAGGTGCTCGCTGTCACACATTTGGACAGATTTGTGAACAATGTTTGAGAGAAATGGTAGTGTTGTGTATCTGGAGTGAATTTTGGATCTTTGGGTCCATCTCAGGAAAAATGGGAGCAAAAACAAAAGTGTTGCGTTTATATTTTTGTTGAGTATATTTTGACCTCAAGACCTGCTTATAAAATATATCTGTACTGGGACAAGGCACATTTTGTTCAAAAACAAGGGGGGGGGATCAGGTGCAGGACCTTTAATAACTTACTTACTTATCTTAGTCAAAAAGTGACAAAAACAAAGAATGGTGAGACAGTGTTAAACAAATTTATTTTCACATCTCCCTGGCAACTCTCAGTTGTCACTCGCTCTGCTCCAAACAGTAACATCAACAAGGACGCAGGTTAAATACAACTCAGTGGAAGCAAATGTAAGGTAGGAATTCATCAGCTTCAATATGGCTGTGTTTACATAAAGTAAAAAAAATTATATAATAATAATAATAATAACTTGCAAAAATCTCATGCAGGTAAGCAATGGGATCGGTAGGCTCTCACATTCATAGAACTGACTCGTAAAATTTAGACCATGTTTAAAAATGTGTATAAAAAGTCAGCTCATAGTTGAAAACAATATACTCATGTGTTGGCACTTGCATTGATTTATCTAATAACAAACAGTCATTTTATATTTCCTAATTTTTGCACCTGCGCCTGATCAGATTTTGAACCAATTTCTGCACATTATAAATAGAACTTTAAAGGTCCTATATTACTCAAAATTGACTCTTGTGCGCTTTTACCTTGTTATAATATAACCATCCAAATCATCCAAATGATTCTAGTGAAGCTGTGTGGAGTTTAAAAACACAGTGCAGCACTTCCTGTATTACCCCATTACATCACAAGTGTTTTCTGTTTAAGAAAAGAACTAAATATGCAGGGTGATGAGGAAACAACATTAAAGGAAAAGTAACGTTTTTTACAATTTGAGCCTTATTTCGGTAATAAAACAAGTTGTTTTACTCACCCATATCACTTTGGTGTCATATGGAGCATTTCCGGAGATGTTTTAGATTAGCGTTAGGCTAACGCCGTTATCCTAGCGCGACTTATAGCCATAGCTCGGGGCATTCCCCGAGCATGTAATATGCCCCGTGTGGGCTCCAAATAACACAAACTTTAGCACTTTTCAAATCATAGAAGCTCGATGTCTTTAGTCTACGATTTCGTTTGGTCAAAAGTGGCCTGTAATCCAAGATTTAGCCATAGTTTCGAGTAGATGAGGACGCCAGTGCGCATGCGCGTTGTGTGCGCTCAGCTCCCGGGACCCAAACATGGAACGCATAGCTGTAAACTATGGATAAATCTCGGATTACAGGCCACTTTTGATTCAAACGAAATCATAGACTAAAGACATCGAGCTTCTATGATTTGAAAAGTGCTAAAGTTTGTGTTATTTGGAGCCTGCACGGGGCATATTACATGCTCGTGGAATGCCCCGAGCTATGGCTATAAGTCGCGCTAGGCTAACTGCGTTAGCCTAACGCTAATCTAAAACATCCGGAAATGCTCCATATGACACCAAAGTGCTATGGGTGAGTAAAACAACTTGTTTTATTACTGAAATAAGGCTCAAATTGTAAAAAACGTTACTTTTCCTTGAAAACATAGATAAGAAAATAGCAATATGGCCCCTTTAATAGCAGAAACCATTTAATTTGTGATTAAATAAAAGTACACTGAAACTGTACTTTTAATTAATTACAAATTTAACTATTTCAGCTATTTGTGCTATTTTCTTTTTACATTTTCAGTTTTGTTACCATTATTGCAAAACAAGTTGGTGTAATACCTCCGTCGTCCAGGAGTGGTGCAAGGTACATAAGGTTTCAAAGTTAGTCATCTGAACAAAACCATCAGATTGAAAATGACTTCTGGGTGGGAGTTGAAGAGTCTTGATTTCAGAAAGAGTGTCCAGATGTTCTTTGAAACCTCTTCTACTATTATCAGAAACAAAAAAATCATGTAACTTCTCTTAAAGGGATATGCCACCCCCAGGTCAAACTTGGGCATCTCCCCACAGTCCAGAGACTAAAATAAGTGGTGGAAAGCGTTTTTCTGGTGACCCAGCCATTGTCCAGGTCTGTCAGCACTGACCGCCGCGCGCAGCTGCAGCTACTCCGCGTTAGACTGGAGTCTAACGTCGCCAGAGAAAGGAATTAATTTGCTCGATGCTTTTCCCAATTACTTTCTGTGTAGTGTGCATTCATATCGAGTGCAAATAAATGTGCAAATCAACACGGAGAGCTTGCCTTGGTCATTTTGGGTGGGAACTATTTTTCAGTGCGGAAAAACACAGCCGAAGCACACACCACGCTGACAGGAGAATCCCAGTTACGCACCAGGAAGGCAGTTCCCCTGTTACGCAGCGTGGTGTGTGCTTCGGCTGTCTTTTTCCGCACTGAAAAATAGTTCCCACCCAAAATGACCAAGTCAAGCTCTCCGTGTTGATTTGCACATTTATTTGCACTCGATATGAATGCGCACTACACAGAAAGTAATTGGGAAACGCATCGAGGAAATTAATTCCTTTTGGCCGAAATCTTTCTCTGGCGACGTTAGACTCCAGTCTAACGCGGAGTAGCTGCAGATACCGCGGCGGTCAGTGCTGACAGACCTGGACAATGGCTGCGTCACCAGAAAAACGCTTTCCACCACTTATTTTAGTCTCTGGACTGTGGGGAGATGCCCAAGTTTGACCTGGGGGTGGCATATCCCTTTAAAATGGGACTAAACACCTAACCTCCGCCCACAACTGCATTTCAAACAGAGCTGCTAAACTGGGCAATACCTGGAGGACTAAAGGAGGGAGAGGGTGGAGGAGAGGCGGGGTCTGGAGGTATAAGAAACACTGTGATTGGTCTATCAGGTATCCACGCTTTGTGATCAGAAACCCCTGGCTGTAATCAGTGAAGTCATGATGTCGTGATGTCACGTAGTACTTGAAATTGCAATAGTGATTTTGACTAGGATTCTGAAAATACTTTTTCATTCATTTTGGACCTGTATTTGACAAAACAAAAATAGGGAGGGAACACAAGTAAGTCGACAAATGGATTCTACCATTAAAGGTGCACTGTGTAACTTTTCGGTTGGGGGTCTGTCACCTGCTTGTTTCTATGGATATATTATTGCATTGCCTGGAATGTTCCACAGTATGACATTAAACAACTCCACTTTACATGTATTCAGTTGGTTTTATAGTTCAAAAATACCTTGAAAAACACATCTGAACTGTAACTTGGTCTGGTTTGGTCTGCATGAAGATAGAAAAGTTTAATACCTTTAATACCATACTGTGAAACATTCCAGACAAAGTTCTTAAGATGCGTGAAGAGTCCCTCAGTCGTCCAGGTAGAATCCATGATAAAACACAAGCACAGAGGGTAAGAAGAAAGAAGAACATGTGCAGGAAGCCCTCTCTGTTTGTGGTTATCCCAAATGGGCTGTTAACAAAACCAAGAGAGACAAGGGCAAGAAACAAGATAATAGAGAATCCGAACCCAGGAGGAAAGGTGTAGTGATTCCTTACCTGGCCGGCGTGTCGGAAAAACTACAGAGGATTTTCAGACAATATGAAATCCCAGTTTATTTCAAACCCACAAACACTTTAAGACAAAAACTCGTCCACCCAAAGGACAAAACACCGAGCCACAAACAAAGCAATGTGGTCTACTCCATTCAGTGTAGTGAAGACTGCAGTGAGCGCTACATTGGGGAAACCAAGCAGCCACTTCACAAGAGGATGTACCAACACAGACGGGCGTGCCAGAGTGGACCGTCATCTGCCGTACACCTACACCTAGAAGCCACGGGCCACTCCTTTGAGGACAGTGAGGTTCAGATCTTAGCCAGGGAAAAGAATTGGTTTGAGAGGGGAGTTAAAGAGGCTATTTTTGTCAAAAAAGAAAATCCTTCTCTGAACAGAAATGGTGGAGTCAGACATAATTTGTCTCCCATCTATAATTCCATTCTTAAGCCTAGATCAAACAAACAGGGGAACAATAGGGCTAGCCAGGTCAGGGCCAGAGGTGTGAAAAACAGTCGTTGTAGGGATGAATAGATATGCTAATCTAGACGCCAGAGAAACCAAAGACTGAAACCAATGAGATAGTTTCGGAAAGTAGTTAGCTAGTTAGCTCCTCCCTGCAGCAAGATATAAGCAAGTGTCTTACCAGCATTCTAATTAGAGCTGACGAAGCCTCTCGGATGAGCGGCGAAACATTTTCGACCAAACAAACTTTGTCCAGTTGACAAATTGAATTTCTTCTTTTATCATTCCAGACAAAGCAAACAAGTCTCCATGGGTAAAAGCATTTGATGGACCCTCCACCAGAAAAGTTACACAATCCACCTTTAAATGCAAATACACACTTTTCACTCTCATTCAGAAACAAAACAAACTTCTGTGGCTCAGTATAAAACCGAGAAAATGTGGCTCTTCTCTGGGGCCAGTAGAAACATTTTAGTGCACATACTTGTCACAACTGATACTTTGCAGCTGACATCATCAACAGTCCCCTAACTAGAGGCACTGCTCTGTCTAAAGCCGTTACTCAAGTTGGACTTTAATCTGATTTTTGTTTTAGCACAATCTGACCAGAAAGATCGGACTTAATTGAAACTACAACAGGCGAGCTGATTTGTGCAGTTAAACAGTTACAGTAACACATAACACATTTACTCAACATGAATGCCTATACTGATGACAGGCTCCTGAAAATGTGTTGTTTAAATCCATTTTGGACTTTTTATTTGAATTGTGTCGTCATGGTACCTGCTGCACATTCCTCCATAGACTCCATAGATACATGCCATACCCCCCAGCACGATGTTACTGCAAAGTAGGGACGCACCGATGTGAACATTTTAGCCAATACCGATATTAATGTTGCTGGTATCGGCTGATACCGATATTTATTTTTGATTCTGAGATAACACTTTATACAGACTGAAAATCATGCAAAATTCATTTTTGAATGTCTTTTTATTTTCAAAACGTGTTTTGACTCCTGAGTTTTTCTTTCTTTTTTTTTTTTCAATTTCATTTTTTTTATAGTGTAACATTGTGTTCTGCGTCCTGATTGGCTAAGGGACCTTTGCCGATTGATGTTATAGATGGGGGACGCGGCCGGGGGGGGGGTTTGGAAGGGGTTGGGCCGGGACCAAACTGGAACTAAACCAGGGCCAGATCAGGATCAGACCGGGACTAGACCAGGACTAAACATGGACTAAAACCAGGTCTAAACAAGGTCTAAACCTGGACTGGACCAGGACTAAACCTGGACTAAACCAGGACTGGACCAGGTATAGACCTGGACTAAACGAGGACTAGACCAGGTCTAAACTAGGATTAAACCACCGTGTGTGGTTCTTTGCCTTTGCTCTTTTTGGACTGAGTGCCCTCAGGACTCGACATGAACGAACGCAAGAGCCGCACGCGGTGGTTTAATCCTGGTTTAGACCTGGTCTAGAGGAGGCACGGTTTGGGCACGGGTCTCATGCTCGCAGCCCTGGGGGGACCCGCGGTCTCGCACCGGTCTTAAGCAAGATGAGCGCACGTGTCCGCGCGCACACTTCTCCGCCCCCCCTCCTTCAACAATACATTTTGTCGAAAATCTACAAAAGTTTGAGTGTTTAAACGAGAGAGAAATGTGAGAAAACGTTAATTCGAGGGATTACTGTACTGGCAAATATCGGTCATTAATATCGGCCCACTTTTACACATTGGGCAGATACCGATATGTTAAAAATTTGGCAATATTGGCCGATACCGATGTTAATGCCGATATATCGTGTATTCCTACTGCAAAGCATCAATATTTATTATACTCATTACTATAAACTTGTTGCTACGTTTCAGATGTTATTTCTCTGATGGAGGATTTGTCTCCATCTTTGCCTGAAATAGTCCAGAGCATGGCTTTAAACTTATATCTCCATGGAAACAAGCATGAGACGCCACCAGGCAAAGTTGCAGGTAAGATGTATAGAGAGCCGGCCCTACTCACAGTAAGAATGTCCTGTTTTTTAAGGTTTTTCAGCAGTAAAAATACTTGCTGAATAAATATTAAACACTGTGGAAGAGACAAGCAGGTGCCTCCTAACTGGAAAAGTTCCGCAGTGCAGCTTGAACGTGATTCAAAATTAAACTTTCACACATTTTGGCACATGAAAATTGTGAACAGGAGATATAGTATAGACACATTTCAAACAATGGCAATGCAACACAACAGCTAACTCTAGGCACTGCTCTGTCTGAAGCTGTTAAATGCATTTTGTATGTTTTTTAAATTAATTTTCAAACTTAAAACTTTTTTGGCAGTGTTTGCCAATGTGTGCGTTCTGTCAACATGGAAACTGATGAATATTCCGTCACACACATACATGTAGAACAACCCCAGCATTATTTCACTGCAAAGTATCAATACATTTGTGGATCATAATTATGGATTATCACAACAAATATTAGACATTTCAAACACTTGTTGAAGTTTGTCCTGTTGACTACTTGTTGAAAACCCTTTGTTACTGCTTTGCCTGGAAAGTTCCACAATATGGCATTTTATTTATAATTTTAAAAAAGCAGCAGCTTCATCTCTCTACATAACAAACCCTGTCTCCATGACGATAAATAGATTTTTAGTGCTATACTGTGGAACATTCCAGGAGACGCAACAACATTTCCACAACCTGACTTCACCAAAATGTTACGTAGTGCACCTTCAAAATACTTTTGTTCCAATTGTTCAGAAGACTACATTGTCATTTCCTGTACTTCTTTAAAAATAATTAGTGCAATTTACTTAGTGACATCATAATAAGCTACAAGAATGGCCAAAAATATCAAACAGAAAACAGATAATGCTGCAATCATGTGGTCTTTTCAAGCAGATTTGGACCCCTGTTTAAAGGTGCATTGTGTAACTTGTCAGGTGGAGGGTCTGTCAACTGCTCGTCTCCATGGAGATGTTATTGCTTTGTCTGGAATGTTTCACAGTGTGGTATTAAACCTTTCTATCTTCATGGAGACCAAACCAGACCCAGTTAGTTCCACAATATGTCATTTTATTTATAATTAAAAAAAAAAAAAAAGCAGCAGCCTCATCTCTCTACATATCAAACCCTGTCTCCATGAAGATATATAGATTTAATGCTGTACTGTGGAACATTCTAGATGAACCAGACCAAGTTAAAGGTCAGATCTGTCGAGAAGCAATCCCGTTCAGTCACAATGCCCGTTTTTCTAGGTATTTTAGAGCTATAAAACCACCTGTTAATTTAATAAATGTAACATTGAGCTGTTTAATGTCATATTGTGAACATTCCAGGCAGAGCAATGACATATCCATGGAAACAAGCAGGTGACGGACCCCCAACCAAAAAGTTACACAAGAAAACTCACATTTAATACAACGGACAGGTTTATTCCCAGTTTGCAGACAAAGATGATGTCAGATGAATTTTAAAGGTCCCATGGCATGAAATTTTCACTTTCTGAGATTTTTGAACGTTAATGTGAGCTCCCCTACCCTGTTTAGGCCCCCCCCATGGTTAAAAGTTGCGAAATGTCTAAACTGAGCATTTGCGATCCTTTTCTGCGTTACAAAAAATCGGACCTCAAACGGGCGATTTTGAACAAGGCACCTTATTGACGTCAGATCGAAAAAAATGCAAATGCAGTTCCACCCCCGTCTGTCTGTACTCAGCGTCTCTGTAAATCACGCCCAGAGAGTTTGGACTGCGAATGCGCTAGGCAATGCGAAATGCGTTTTTTTATTTGCCTGGAGGCACGTCCGAGTGTTTCTAGTGTTTATCTGAGCCTCTGGACCTTTGAACAGCAGTGGTTTAATTTTCTGTGGAAATGTGTTTATTTTTCAATGGAACGCTTCAAATCTCTCCCCCCTGCAAAAACACGGAAATGGATCAGCTGAGAGCTCTGAGGGAGAGCGGAGAGTTTGGCCACGCCCCCACCCTCTACTATAGGCCAGCTCTTTTCTCCTCATTTGCATTCAAGCAACAACGCCCATTATGACCTGTTCTGAGGAAGAAAAAATACTCTTTCTCATCTTCTCATGCACTGAGTGTTGATTTGGAAGAAGGATTCATTTACAGTATTAGGGAACCATTAAGGAGCCATATAAAAGCATCAAGAAGTACCATGTCATGGGATCTTTAAGGGAAGCATTTTTTTGACGTGGCGGAAACACTATTAACAAATTAATTTCAAATTGTTTTTTGAGAATATTTGAGATTTAGAATCAGTATAAGGCTTATCATTATACAGCAATTTTCTGAATGTCTCTCTTCACTCTTCACCCCTATTTCACACTCTTACTTGCCGTCTAACAAACCAAAACCCTGTTAAAAATTAATACAAAATTCAATTTAAAAAAGTGACGTAGAGCAGATGAATGCAGCATTTTAGTTACATGGGTTTTTAGTATCATTTTGTGGCAATGGGCAAAAATCAAAGTAGACCAACCAGTCTACAGAGATCGGGATTGAAATTGAAACAATACTGACAAAATATGCCATCTTTGTTGCAAGCAGCAGCACCTTCATAGACTCGGCATTAGCCAAAACCATTGTAAACAAAAGCTACTATCTTAACACACTGTAGTCTGAGTTAGGGGAAGATAACCTTGGGAATTAAATGAATAAACAAATCATGTTCTGAGGAGTAGGGCTTCACAATGTTGGTAAATAAAAAGTAGGATTCTGTTCAGAGGGTCATTGTAAACAACAGAAGACTGAAATACAAACTGACAAACAAGTAGAAGAATTCCATGCATTTCAGAGTGTGTTTGTAGAGGTCTAAACTACAAATACAAGACTTTCCTATTAAAAGACAGGATATTTTCATTGTATTCTCAAAAAAATTGCTTGTGATAATTTTAGTCAAATTGCGATTTCAATTCAATTGTGATTCATTGTGCAGCCTTTGCCCAGAATCCAGAAAACACACTTCTCCAATACTCTACAAAGATGTGAGTCTGGTCACTGGTGAATTTTCCAGAGTTCAGAGGGGCGTGATTGACAGGTGATTGAGCCAATCAGTGATCATGGTTCGTCTGTAGCAAAACAAATATGGTTGCTTACGAGAAAAAAACAAAACAAAAGGAAAATAATATCACAGGGGACTGAAAAAACTCAGATTTCTGCACTAAACTCTGTTCATAAGAGGTGAGAGAAATTTCAGTTTGTTCAAAATGATGAGTGACCAATGAGCTCCTTCGTTTCACAGGCGTCACTGAAATAAACAAATCTGATTGGACGATCATGTTGGGCTCTGACTCGAGATGCAAGGAAGGGAGTGGTGACCAGACTGACATCCCCCTGTATAGATGCTCTGCAGCTGATGTCACCCACACTCCCCGGGGGTGTGATGACAACTGGAGGCACTGCTCTGTCTAAAACTTCATTCTGGATTTACCAGGCAAGACCAGTCCTACTTTAGTTAGTGAAGTCTAACTCCAGGAGTTAACACCTTAAAATCTCCATTGGTTTACTGTT
This sequence comes from Paratrypauchen microcephalus, assembly GCA_036785185.1. Taxonomy (NCBI): domain Eukaryota; kingdom Metazoa; phylum Chordata; class Actinopteri; order Gobiiformes; family Gobiidae; genus Paratrypauchen; species Paratrypauchen microcephalus. Next base: position 2,649,269 of record JAVJIX010000077.1, on the reverse strand, counting down.
ACTATTATACCAACGTTTAAAGATGCATTCTGCAACTTTTCTGATGGAGGGTCTGCTACTTACTTCTCCATGGAGATGTTATTGCTTTGCCTGGAATGTTCCATGTTATGACATCAAACATATCCATCCAGCATTTATTCATTGTGTTTCTATTGCTCATAAATACAATTCCTGTGAATAAGGGCGACTCTCCGCAGAACTGACCTGTAATGTAGTGTAACCTGCTTGTCTCCCTGGTGATAGATGGGTTTAGTCTATACTGTGGAACATTCTAGACAAAGCAATGGACAAAGCATTTCCATGAAGACAAACATGGTGGCAGACATTTCACTGGAAATGTTACGCAATGCGCCTTAAAGGGATATGCCACCCCCAGGTCAAATTTGGGCATCTCCCCACAGTCCAGAGACTAAAATAAGTGGTGGAAAGCGTTTTTCTGGTGACGCAGCCATTGTCCGAGTCTGTCAGCACTGACCGCCGCGGTATCTGCAGCTACTCCGCGTTAGACTGGAGTCTAACATCGCCAGAGAAAGATTTCGGCCAAAAGGAATTAATTTGCTCGATGCGTTTCCCAATTACTTTCTGTGTAGTGCGCATTCATATCGAGTGCAAATAAATGTGCAAACCAACACAGAGAGCTTGACTTGGTCATTTTGGGTGGGAACTTTGCCTGGAATAATCCATGACTCATCGCTGTAACAGCGGTGAGTCTGGTAACGCTTGGTTCAGAATGCGCTACGGTTGCGCGTAGACAGACAGCTAAGTGAACCAATTAGAGATTGCGCCATCTTGATTCAAAACTGAGGAGGAACTTCCGCTGCCTAAGAGTGACTTTGCGGGCAAAGGCGGGTGCACTGACGTCACCATCTTTGAACGAATCAGAATCGCGGAGTCCGTTTGTAACCGGAGGAGCGAGGGTGGAGCGAGGGTGTCCAAATGGTATCGCGCTGTATAGGAAATACAGAGAGATATCATTTGGCTGGCCAGGTAAGTGGGAACTATTTTTCAGTGCGGAAAAAGACAGACGAAGCACACACCACGCTGCGTAACAGGGGAAATCCCTTCCTGGTGCGTAACTGGGATTCCCCTGTCAGCGTGGTGTGTGCTTCGGCTGTGTTTTTCCGCACTGAAAAATAGTTCCCACCCAAAATGACTGGGTCAAGCTCTCCGTGTTGATTTGCACATTTGCACTCGATATGAATGCGCACTACACAGAAAGTAATTGGGAAACGCATCGAGCAAATTAATTCCTTTTGGCCGAAATCTTTCTCTGGCGACGTTAGACTCCAGTCTAACGTGGAGTAGCTGCAGATACCGCGGCGGTCAGTGCTGACAGACCTGGACAATGGCTGCGTCACCAGAAAAACGCATTCCACCACTTATTTTAGTCTCTGGACTGTGGGGAGATGCCCAAGTTTGACCTGGGGGTAGCATATCCCTTTAAATGAGATCATAACTGTTGAGCATAGTAAGAAAATGGCACTTCGACTGTTGTAGATTCAGATTCTGTCAGATGAGCTGCACACAAGCTACGTTCAATATAACACTGTACAATACAAAATGGTAGTCTCAGCAGTTAAAATGAATCAATAATAAAAAGGGAAATGTTCTTTAGAAGCTGCAAAAATGTTAAAACACAAATTAAAAAATCTGATATTTACAAAATGAACAAGTGTCTCTCATAAATAATTTTGAAAACTCGTCATAATTTTGTTTTAAGTGCAGTTTTTAAGTCTTTTGTTCACCGTGAGTCAAAGGGTCATGTCACATTTGTAAAGAGGAAAAGTTCAAAATGTCTGCCTTCACGTATCTGGGAAAAAAAATCCCATAATTCCATGTGATTTTTTAAAATCATTTCTTTCCGTAAACAGCAGCGATTCTTGTTCCTCGGAGCAGCAGGGTTTCCTTGGCTGGACGTTATCTTCAAAGTTGATTTTTTTATTTGTTTTAAAAGGTCCTATTACACATTACAAAATGGACTCTTGTGAGATTTAAACCATGTTCTAATGCTGTTACCTCCTCAAAAAAAGACCTGGAGTTGTGTTTTGTTTCATTTATACCTGTTTGAGTAACCCTTTATTATTAGTCTACATCGATAAAGCTCAAAATGCTCTGTTCCACCTCGTGATGTCATGAAGTGGTAGTTTTCAAGTTAGCAGCTCCTTTTACCTTTAGTTATGTAGAGATCGGAAATTCCCAGGCTGAAATCATCCAAATGACTCTAGTGAAGTCCGGAGGGCATGGACTTTAAAAAGAGTGGACTACATCCTGTATTACCACATGCAATCACAAGGTGGAACCGACTTGTTTTCCATTTCTGTTGAGAGAAAACCTAAGACTAAATATGCAATATGGGTTTGTGTGTTAAACATGTGTGAATGAAACAAAACACAACTCCAGGTCTGTTTGTGATGAGGAAACATCAGAACACAGATTTTTTTTTTTTGACAGTGTATTACCTCAAATTGATGACTGTCAAATTGTTCTAAAATGGAGCAAAACAGGCAAAAAATGGCGACTTGTAAATCTGAAAGTGAATTAAAAAACACACACTATCTTCAGTACTATTCTATTTAAAGTGCAAACTGCTTTTAGTCACAGTAAGGCAGAGCAGCCAGTTTAGAAGTTCCTATCAGTAGCTTAAAATCTATAAAACATTGGCACAAATTAAACAAAATAGTTGAATTACTTGTGTTATTTGGATACAAAATGTTTAAATAGTTCACTAAGTAACTTTTCTATTGTAGAGTCCGCCACCTGCTTGTCTTTGGCTTGAATAGTCCACAATATGGCATTAAACTTATCCATTTCCATTGTGAAGTTACAGGTCAAATCTGTGGAGGTGACTACACTCACAGTAAGAATGCATGTTTTTCAATGTATTTTTGTAATTAAATAAATGGTAATAATAAAAGGTAGAGAAATTCCATGACATACTGTGGAATTCAAAGCGAAATCATCTCCACGGAGACAAACAGGTACAAAAAGTTACATAATGCACCTTTATCTTTCCTATTTTTATACCTGTTTTACTCTATACAAAAATTCAAATAAGAATGAATGAAAAGTGCCAGTGAGTGTCAAGTTTGGCATCAAGCATTGGCCAATCACAAGCGAGCACAGGGGGTAAGCTCATATTGGCTGGCTTGTATACAATAAAAACTGAAATATTTGAAAGTTACACGTTATATTTATTTTGATCGGACTAACCATTTTTATCATTTAAAATGAGATGTTGAGATGTCCTGAATCAAATTTTGTTAATTATTTTCTGGTGGAGGGTCTGCCACTTGCTTGTCTCCATGGGGATTTGCTTTGAATATTTGCTAGAATGTTCCACAGTATGACATTAAGCCATCTACCTTACCGATTTCCATTTAAACAGCAGATAATACCACCAGGTCAAATTAGTTGAGAGGTTTCAAGGTTTTTGTTTCTTAAAATTGACAAATGCATGCCAGATCAGTTTAATACCATACAGTCAAACGTTCTAGGCAACAGCGACAACATTTCCATGAAGACGCGAGCAAGAAAAGCGACATAGTTTGTCTATTTAGAATTGGGCAGCCAACATAGAAGTTTTGATTCAAGCCACTCACAATTCATACCCTGATTCACCTGCTCCTTCTTTTCCCATGTCATCAGATGGAGGTAATAGACTGTCTAAAACACAACCACTGAATACAACTTAAAACTTAATATTAAAGTTTTTAAAAATTCCAAGATGGGGGAGTTGTTTTAGTGCAATGTTTAGTGTTTGTTTCCCCCTCATTCGTAGTGTAGTGTAAATTTGATGGTCTGGTGCTGATTGAGATGACTCCCACATGGGGGCGCTGTAGCTCAGTTCAGTGCGTGCTGTCGGATGGTGTGGAAGATCCAGTCCATCTTGGTGGTCCACCCTCCGTGATGAGCGTCGTTCATCTGCTTCATGAAGTAATCGAGCGCCTCCTAGTGACCAAACATAAGCACTTTATGTTTAAAAACTAATTTAAAATTTAGGAAACAGATTTGAAATGAAATAAGTCTTGTGTAGCCACAAGATTATCAGTTAGTAAAGCGAGCTTTCAAACTTGTAAAATAAATATATATTTGCAGAAATGGCAGTGAATCAAAGATTAAAGTATAAAACCCGAAGGTAAGTGGTTCACATCCCACTTGGAACAAAGGACATCACTGTATCCTTGGGTAAGACACTTCACCCACACTGTGTGGGTGAGTGATCGGTGGTGGCTGAAAAGCGGTGGTGGCATAGACCAAACATATACTAGATATGGCGTCTGTCAGTCTGCCCCAGGGCAGCTGTGGCTACAGCAGTAAGCACTGTCTGTATGAATAATGCCTACAGTGTAGCCGTTGAGAGATTTGTCAGGCCTAGAATATATAATACAAACTGTAATAATGTACTTAGAATTTATCACTATGCATTTGTTCACAAACTTTTAAGTGTCTAATTAGATATAGGCCACACATTAGGCTGAGTCTCTGTGTATGTGTATATACATGTGCGTACGTGTACGTGTGTGTGTGTGTGTGTGTGTGTGTATATATAATACATTTCCACAAGAACTCCCCGCTTCTTTCACCTGCTCAGTCTTCTCCAGGGCCAGAGTCTTTCTGATGTAGGCAATGTCGTCAAAGGACTGCAGCTCAGGCATCCCAGAGCCCAACATCATGGAGAAGAGGTTAATGAACAGGTTAGCATGCTGTCGGATGGCCAGGTACGCCTTATAGCACATCTCCTGAAAACTGCACAAAAAAACACAATTAGACAAACACAGGTGTGACAGGGGCAGATGGCATTAGCATAAGCAGGAATCTCCACGTAATTGTCTCGGATATTGAACCAAAATCTTTAAAATACAGGGCGATGTTGTTCTGGCTAGTAAATTAAAAACAAACCCAACTGCACAGAGGTTACAGAAGCTATTTACATCAGACATTTATAGGGAAGTAGTGGCTATAACAACATCTTACCACAAGTATTGATTGAATAAATAATGTAATGTAAACAGCTTTGAGTGTTTTCAAAGCTGCTATAGAAATCCTACACATTATTTTTTGTTATAAGATCTGCTCTAATATATGCAGTCTTAAAGGGTGCACAATGTAGATTTACTGGTGAGGGTCTGCTACCTGATTGTCTCCATGTTTTACCTGTAATGCTCTACAGTATGGCATTAAACTTAGCTATTAAGTGTTTATTGATGTTGTGCTTACTCTGGGCAGATTTGTGTGGTAAAATGTACCACACAAATAAAGCTGGATAAGGTTTATTCCTTGAAAAACATGCATTCTTACTGTGAGCAACTCTCCGCAGATCTGACCTTTAACAGACCTGCTTGTCTCTATGTAGATAGATAAGTTTATGGCTGTATTGTAGAAAATTACTGGTAAAGGAATAACATCTCCATGGAGACAAGCAGTTCCATCATTACATAGTACACCTTTAAATAATTCAAACTAGCTTGAATTAAGTAGTGTTTATGCTGAAGCTTGAATTAGCCATTCCTCACTCATCTATAAATATGATGCTAATGGAACAACTCATATTCCACTGAAACTGAAAACATAATTTTCTTTATTGCTTATCTTTTACACTTAAGCCCTATTCGGACGGGATTAGTTTTACAGGGGGATGTAGAGTAATGTCGGTTTATCACAGGACGTCTGTAATATAAATGACCCCATTCACACAGGACAAGAAATGTCCGTAATATTCATTTGACATGGGAGGAGTTTGTTTACCGTCACGTATTCGTTGCCGTGCACGTCATGATTAGCCTATGTGTAATATTAGCGAACTATGCAAATTATTGTCCATAATCAGGACTAATAGAGCATACATGACCTAAAACAAGCAGAAGTTTCATGCCTCTGACGACTGATTTATACCTCTTGGTCTTTTTCATTGGTCGATGTGTGCGTTTGTTTGAGAGTACCGGTAGATCATTTTGTTTGCCGGCAAAACAAAGCGCTTCAAGCTCCTCCATGTTTGAAAATTGCGGTAAATTATTTCTTTAAACGGATGTGACGAAATATTACATACATCTTTACAGAGGGTCGCATTCGCACGGGATTAATATTACCTATGGTAATTCCTCCAGACCGTTTTACAGAAGGTGAAACTCAAAATTTCACAGACATACTCCGTTATGTTTACGGACATGGCGCGTTCAGACAGGACTAAATTCCCTGGTAATTATTACTTCACCCCATGTCACCCTATAAAACTAAACCCGTCCGAATAGGGCTTTATTTCAATTTAAGAGAAATACGTATTCTAGTGGCTCCTGATTATAACATGATGTAAAAACAAAAACAAACCGCTCAAACTCTTTGGTCTTGGCACACTCCTGGGAGCCTTTGCTGATGACGATGAGGAAGTCCTGCGTCAGGACAAAGGGCACGCGCTCACGTTTGTAACCAAACTTCTTCTTCTTGTGATCCAGGAAGTGCCCAAAGTCGATGTGAAACAGCTGCAACAGAACAGACTGTCAGCATTCTCTACAGGTTAGATATTAATTAAGATGAATTGAAGTTCAATCTGAATTGCATTTTAAAGCTCATAATTGACAAATGTAAAAAGCGTGTGATCTCCGCTCACCTGTCCATGAGCACTCACCTGTCCATCGTCTTTGACCATGATGTTGCTGTTGTGTCTGTCTCCGATCCCCAGGATAAATGTAGCTACACAGTAGCCAGCGCAGGACCTGGTGAACAGATCCACTGCCATGTCATACCTGCAAACACCAGGAGGGGGCGCTCAACAACTACTCACAAATAACAGTCATACCAACAGCTTTTATGAGATCCACAGAATGAACTATGAACTAGAGTTAAATTTGACCTCTTTTAAGCTGAATTACATTTCATATAATAAGAGCTTTAAACACTATTAATGATAGTGTTTATCTGAGATTGGGGCTGGCAAAATGTCCAGTTATTAAAGGGCTCATATTATGCTTTTTTATGACCTGTTATAATGATGTTTCCTCATCTGGAGTTGTGTTTTGTTTAACATGTTTAACACCAGTGTTGGGCACGTTACTTTGAAAAAGTAATTAGTTACAGTTACTAGTTACTAACCCAAAAAAGTAACTGAGTTAGTAACTGAGTTACTACACTATAAAAGTAACTAGTTACCTAGGAAAGTAACTAATGCGTTACTTTTTTTTTTAGTTAAATGTCAAATAATTTGGATTTTTTTTTTTACAGTGCATTATACAGCTTTTGCTGCTTGGCTGGCGTGGCTCCGTCACCGTGGCCTTCATTGTTAACGGCACCGAGCGTGCGATTATCATCATGGGGCCTGCTTCTTCTGCCCCTTCCTCTCCTCCTCCTCTCCTCTTCCTCCTCCTTTCCTCTTCCTCCTCATTTCCTCTTCCTCCTCCTTTCCTCTTCCTCCTCTCCTCCCCTCCTACTCCTCTCTCCTTCATAGCATGCGATTATCATCATGGGGCCTGCTGGTGGCCACTAGTTTAACAGAAGCGTGCGCCGTCCAGAGATGCTTCATTAAATTCGAGTTGCTTATATTGGACGTGGACAAAGTCTTTGGTCTTTGACACAATGTGCACGTAACATGTACGTTTTTACCTTTTACCTCGACGAGGTTAAAATACTGCCTATACTTCTGTCTTCGACTTGGGACTCGCCATCTGACTCGGGGTGTGTATTGTGTGTGTGCGCTACTACTGTGTGCTGGGATTGTGTGTAGGTACCCGCCCACCGCGTGTCTTTGGTTGGCTCAACATGAAATCTTACTCTGCTTTAGCCAATCATCATTACTTATCCCGCCCTTACCAAAGGGAGAAAAAAAATTCCCCTGTGCCTATGCGAGTCACGCACATGATGCCAGTTTCAAAATGAGTAGGTTCAGTAACGCGGTAACGCGCCGTTTAGTAACGGTAATTGAGTTCCTTTATTTTAAAAGTAATGCGTTACAGTATTAGTTACTGTCAACAGTAACGGCGCACAACACTGTTTAACACACAAACCCTGCATGTTAAGGCTGCATTCCTCTCTCTATTTCACCTTGTGATGCCATGTGGTTCAAGTGTCCATACATCTTCACTAAAATCATTTGGACAGTTTGAACCTCTGAATTTCCAATCTACTAAACACAACTTAAAAGGTAGATGTTAACTTGAGAAGTACCATTACATGACATCACAAGGTGGAACAAGCATTCTGAGTTTAAGAGATGTAGACAGACTAATAAGAGTTACTCCAACATGTGTGATTTAAACAAAACACAACTCCAGGTATGTTTTTGATGAGGTAACAAATTTTTTTGACTTAAAGCTAAGAGTCCATTTTGTATAATATAGGACCTTTAATAGCAGCGTTTCAAATGAAGACAGGTTTACAGGCTGACTCCTCCACTTGCAGCTGCGCATGCGCTCCAGTGCACACATGTAGTGGAATCAGCCCTTTATAAAGTGCTCACATCTCGCCCTTGTTCTTGTCCTTGAGCCACTGGTGCAGCGTGTTGGAGTTGAACTGCAGCGCCCCCTTCAGGCCACCCTTACACTGGATCTGCATGATGGTGTGAGAGTTACGCACCACCTCAATCAGCCCCACACAGTCCCCCAGAGACAGGCAGCCGTATGGGAGCATCCTGCAGAGAGGAGGCAGGCTTAGACCCATGAAGGCAGAGACAGAGGGGTAAAAGCACGGTAAAACTGTAAGTGAAGGTACCGCAAATCGAGACCCTGGTTCTGCCAAATGTTCTCCATAATTTTGATGATCTGCAAAGTCAGCATGTCCTGACGCAAATCTGAAACAAGAGAAAATACGGTTGCAAAATCTAAAAGCAACCAGGGAAAGTTAGAGCAGTTTGAACAACCTCCTTTCTCAGTTTGCTCAGGTATGCTGCCATCATTTTCAGCGAACTTTTTGGTTGGGCGGGTCTGTCACCTGCTTGTTTCTATAGAGATGTCATTGCTGTGCTTGGAATGTTCCAGAGTGAAATTAAACATTTGTACTTTACATTTATTCCATCACAGGTGGTTTTATAGCTCAAAAATACCTAGAAAAACAGCAGGGTCGCCTCTCCAAAGATCTGATATGTAAATTGGTCTGGATTGGTCTCCATGAAGATAGAAAGGTTTAATGCCATACTGTGAAACATTCCAGTAAAAGCAATAACATCTCCATGGAGACAAGGACACATGGATACAATGTATCGAAGTATAATTTTTCTGATGTTTAACTTCAACTATGTTCTAAAATATTCATCTTTTTTTCTAGGTTAGTCCTTGATCCTTCAGTCTTCTGAGTCAACCTTGCTCGTCTCCATGGAGATAGTCAAGTTTAATACCTTACTGTGAAACATTCAAGGTGAAACATAATATATCCATGGGGACAACCAGAAAAGTGACACTTTTAACCAAATGCTGCTGAATATAGAATCAGATTCACTTTTTTAAAATGTGTCTTAGCAAAGTCCACAAGCTATAGGTATTTGGCAGTATTTTTGCATTTCTTTACCATCTCCATTTTTGAAAATGATCTCATTGTTCTGAAACAGCAGCTCGGACATGATGTCAGGATTCTCCCAGTTCAGCCACAGAGGCCTCTTCGCTGACGACATGATCCTGCATTCATCCAACCTGCGCACAAGCACACAACAGTGGGTAACCATGACAACTGGAGACAGGCTACGTTCATAACATTCAACTCTATGGGCAATTCCGTTGTTTTTTGTGTGTTTTTGTAGTATCCAAACTGAAAATGCACACATCTTAAAGCTACCACTGGTAACTTTTTAAGATTTTTTTCACCAGTAAATGGCAGATGTGAAACCTGTTCCCCACCTCCTCCCTCCCCTCACTTCTGCGCTCTGTTCTTCTTCTGTCAGGCCAATGCTGACACACATCAGAACAGCACTAACATAGACAGCATCTAGTGGTGATACATGGGAATACAACAGGGGTGGGGCAGCTAATCTAATTACAGATAGTAGCTTTAAGTGTAGACATTTTGTTAGGGATTGGGTCTAGGGATGTCAACAATTAATCGACTTACGATTAATTGTCGATCAAGACGGTCGATTGATCGATTAAAATGCATTAATTGTAACTAATCGCTAGAGGAGAGGGCGCTACTCTGGAATGTGAACACGAGATGCAAACCCACTCGCGAGAAGGACCATAGCGTTACATCCGCAGCTGGATTTAGAAGCAGTGCAAAATGTTCTCCTACGAACGCAATTTTTGTGGCTTGGTTCGCTCCGCGTCCCGCTGTCTGCGTGAACACGTGCGCGGCGCGCTGCACGTGCTCCTCCGCTCCGGGCCGCGTAGCAGGCTCCACGTGAAAGCGCAGTGAAAGCAGCCCGCTGTCCGGCCCGTGTGCCGGTGTGTGTGCGACTGTGCGTGTGTGTGAGTGAAATGTTTTCCCCGATCAATTAATTTTTTTATCATTTCATATCACGGAGCTTTTACAAAAAACGTCCTCAATTAATTTTCAATAAAGAATGTATTTTGTTATTCAGCATCAATACATTTGTCTGCTTTTTACTAAGGAATAATTAATTGAGGAATATACAATATAATAATACTATGATATATTTATGACTCAGTGTTATGTATACTATAGCTTATATTCTTAAAGACCCTATTGAAACACTAAAATTCAGGTGAAAAACGCCGCTTATAAGTTAATCGTTGATCGATCGATAAGGTCAATCAACTATAGATTAATGAATTAATCGATAATTTGCATCCCTAATTGGGTCTCAACAGGTGAATAATTTCAGGTTATTAAGTGCTGACAGAGAAGACATTGAGGTCATAACATTTGCATTTTTACAGTTAAAAGACAAATTCTACCACTGTATTCTGATCTGCCCTCCAGTAAATATTAAACTATGGACCTGTCACATGAACACAACATCATCAGTCCAGTCCTGTTATAGTCTCTTGGTACCTCCAGAGTGGCTCCTACCTGAGGTTCCCGAGCTGGTGAGCAGGGTTTAAAGGGGAGGTGTAGTTCTGCAGTGCATCCATATAATCAGGCCTCTTCATCTGATCCACAAGAAACCGCATCTGGACCTTCAGACATAGGGAGTTTTACTTATTTAGAAAGTGTTTTTAGACCTGAAAAAGGCCTCTGACACAGTAGTGGCCTTATATTTCTACTCATTTAAATTGTTATCTGTTATATTTTGTGGTTTAAGTCGTACCTGGCGGGACGAAAATGGTGTGAAATGATCAGTGAAGAAAAAAAAGATGTGTGTGTTTGTATTTATTATTATTATTATTATTATTATTATTATTATTTTAATTTTCTATTTGGAGGTAAATTAACACCTTAGCATTTACATTTTGTGCAGGGATGAAAGTGGCCAATCATGAAAAAAGCGGAAAGTCACGCAAGCTCACGCGGCCCCGCACACATGTAGAAGCTTAATACGAGACATGTACTTTTGTTTCTGAATACGGGACGATTACATTTTTCAACGGACGGTTGGCAACCCTAAACACAATTATACATATATAATACACACCCAAAATTTCCAACGTATTTGGGAAAAAAAAAAAAAAAAAAATTACCACGCGGCTAAAAAAAAAACGGAGATCCGCTAAAAAGCGGAACTCTTTCATCCCTGAATACAGGGGGTCCTCGGGTTACGACGGTCTCGGGTTACGACGTTTCGTGGTTACGAACGCGCCCCCATTAAAAAAAATATGTATATATTACGCGTCATTCCGTCTTACACGGTTTAGCGTGGTAAGAGATGTAAACAAACGCGAACGGCGCGCGGCGCACGGCGGAAGAATACGCTCTGTTGTGGTTGTAGGGAGAAGAAGACAGCCTCGTGTGCGTGCCCAATGTGGGCGGAAGTACCTGATGTGGGCTCTGATCTGCTCCTATGAAAGCGGCAGTGATAACCAAGCAGCGTAGTGGTCTAATTATTGAGATGGAAAGGTTATTGGTGCTTTGGTTGGAAGATCAAAGGCAAAATCCGGTTTACGACGAAATTCGGGTTACGACGCGTCTTAAGAACGGATCTACGTCGTAACCCGAGGACCCCCTGTAGTGTTAAATCCATGTGAAGTTAACAAAAACTATTTTTTTTGATGACCAACATCTGACAAGCTTCTACAGTTGCCTCAAAAAGTTCTTAGACTCCCTTTTAATTTCTTATTTATTTATTTTTAAAAATATATATTATGTATTATTATTTTTTATTTATTTGAGTATTTATTTACATATTTATTTGTATTTGTTATGTATAATTTATCATTCATTCATTTTCTTCCGCTTTTCCATTTTCTGGGTCGCGGGGGCAGCAGTCCAAGCAGTGTTTTGCTGCCCAGAACACAATGCACCAGCCCCCATGAATCCTTCCGCGGGTGGTGGGTCCACAGGAGGACGGCTCACGTCACAACAGTGACGTACTTCACAACAGTGATGTATCTTCTGCCATGGAGGCTACCAATGTTCACAGAGACTGGGGGCGAGGTGGGGTTAAGTGTCTTGCCCAAGGACACAACGGCAGCGCTCATCTGTGGGAGCTGGGATCACATGCGGTCAACCCGTCAAGAGCGGGATTCGAACCACCAACCCCTGGATCATGAGGCATATGCTCTACCAACTGAGCTACTCAGGCGGCAAAGCAAAAAATAAAAATTAAAAAATTAAAAAAAATTAACAAAATAAATAAAAAATAGATAAAAAATGTATAATTTATCTATAATTTATTTATTTATTTAGCAGCAGCACCGGTGTATCTCACGAGTCACGGCTGAGGCGAGCAGCGACTGCGTGCGTGGGGGGAAGGGCGGACACGGACATATATATATATACATATACATATATATACATATACATATATATACATATATACATATACATATATATATATATGTATGTATGTATGCATGCATGCATGTATGTATGTATGCATGTATGTATTTTTTATATGTATTTTAGTCACATTCTACACATTTACCAAATGCACGTCGTGACAAACAGATGCATTTGTGCACTTTTATTAGGTGAAATTCAACTACATGTCATGGTATGCCAGCTCTGTGCTGTAGGACTGCTCTGTGCCAACACTAACACAAATTTAGATTAGTTTTTGCTTATTATAGATTAGTAATAATAATATAGATATAATATAATATATAACATAGATATAGATATATAGATATATAATATAATATAATATAGATTAGTTTTTGCTAGTTTTTGCTTAAAGGCAAATTAACGTTTTTTTACAATCTGAGCCGTCTTTCGGCAATAAAACAAGTAGTTTTACTCACCCATAGCATTTTTCTGTCAATTGGAGCAGTATCGCAGAACTTATGTTGAGCCGTTCTGTTCTACTAATGATCCCGTATCCGTTAACATGGTGCTGTATCATTTGCTCGGGGCATTACTTTGCGGTGTCCAAATAACACAAACTTTAGCACTTTTCAAATCATAGAAGCCCGATGTCTTAATGTAAGAAATCGTTTGAAGCAAAAGTGGCCTGTAATCCGAGATTTAGCCATAGTTTCGAGTAGATGAGGACGCCAGTGCGCATGCGCGGACTGCTCCTGGGACCCAAACATGAAACGCAAAGCTGAAAACTATGGATAAATCTCGGATTACAGGCCACTTTTGCTTCAAACGATTTCTTACATTAAGACATCGGGCTTCTATGATTTGAAAAGTGCTAAAGTTTGTGTTATTTGGAGACCGCAAAGTAATGCCCCGAAAACAAATGCTAACGGTTACGCTACAACATAACTTTCTTCAAACAGCTCCAAATGACACGAACGTGATATGGATGAGTCAAACGACTTGTTTTATTACCGAAAGAAGGCTCAGATTGTAAAATAACGTTACTTTGCCTTTAATCAGAGCGCATTGAGGAGGGAGCTGGTGTGCGCCGAGTAGAGAGGAGTGAGAGCGTGAAAAGGAGCGGCGCGCTGACGTGAGGCGGATGGACAGGTAGGATGTTTTATAAAGTTTAACCTGCTATGTGATACACGCTGGTAAGCAAAGTTACACACTGTTGTGAACAAGCTGTGTGCGCTGGTGGTAACGTGCCATGCAGGCTGCAGTGAGAAGCCCCGCGTGGTCCCGCACACCGGTAAAAATGTAATGCCAACGGCAGCGGCCGTAATGAAATATGATCGCAATCATCTCGAGACCTACTACAACACTATGATCTACCCACATTACTTTGGCGATCAACTGGTAGATCGCGATCGACATATTGGGCACCCCTGTTTTAGACACTATTTTTGAAATGAAGAAGAAGACGACATTTATCCCCGTAGAAAATATTTCTCTGCATGTGACCCAATCTTCAGGAGCAGTGGGCAGCTCGTCTTTCAGGCGCCCGGGGACCCATCTCCATGATCTTATTGCTAGGCTTGGTCAGGACCTAAGCTGGAGGATTTTACCTGGTGCATGTTTTGGATGTATATGTAAATACGAGACAAAGTACGTCCCTTTTCAGCTCAATATGGGACATGTACTTTTGTTTCTGAATACGGGACAATTCCGTTTTTCAAGGGACGGTTGGCAACCCTAAACACAACTATACATACATATGCACCCAAATTTTTTTCTCAACGGATTTGCACTGATATAAAAAATGACCCAGGCGGCTGACAAAAAAACGGAAATCCGCCAAAAAGCGGAAATTTTTCATCCCTGATTATTAAGGGGTATTACACTTCTATGGGGTATTAACACACATTTAGAAGTCAACACTATCACAATACATCTCAATTAGTGCATCCCACTAATGACACTATTGCACATCGCATCAGGTTTGTGAAGTTGTAGTATTGTTTTGTATCATGCTTTTGTATATTTTTGCAAAACTGCTGTGCATGAGCACTAGTGACATACTGTAGGCTGTAGCATTGGTCAGACTCATGCTCATACTGCTAATCATAGCAAGGGTTTGAATAAGGTCTGGGAGACTCAAACATGCATGGATAATATAACACCTCTTCAGGCATGTTTTTGATAAAGGATCAACATTATAACATGTTCAAAAGCTCATTTTGCATAATACCCTGTCTCTTTAAATCTGATCTGTCCAAATAGGAGCAACTGCTACTGCTATTTTTTCCTCTTTGTTATTATTATTGTGATATGTGAGTCGTTACCTTCTGCGTCTCATCCTTCTTCTCCTGTTTGAGGATGTCTGTGAGGTTGATGAGTTTCTCCATGGCCTCCACCTGTCGGCTCAGGTGTTTCAGGTACATCCCACAGGCGCGGCAGTACGCCTCCAACAGTAGACCAAAACGCTGGCTCACTGTTTTATTGTGCATTTCTGACCTAAACAGAGGCAACATTTTTTTTTACAGAATTCACAAACTAGGAACTAGGTGGACAAAATCATAGATATTGGTAAAAACAATTACCCTTCAATAAGCCTTTAAAAAGCATGAACAAAGATCTAATTAATAATTAAGAAATTGTTATAATAAGAATGACTCAGGCTTAGTAAGGATTTAACTGATATCCTAACACAAAACTGTTAAAGGGCTATTCATCTATGTTCTAATGTTTTTCCTTATCAGAAAAAGACCTGGAGTTGTGTTTTGTTCGTTCACACAAACCCTGCTTAATTAGGCTGAGTTCTTCTCTCAAAACGTAACATCCTGTTCCACTTCGTGATGTCATGTGGTAATACAGGAAGTGCTCCATTGTGTTTTTAAACTCCACACACCTTCACTAGAATAATTTGAATAATTTCAGGTGTGAAATTTCCAATCTCTACTAAACTAGGTAAACTAGGTAAAAGGTAGCTGTTAACTTGAAAACTACTACTTCATGACATCACAAGGTGGTACGGAGCATTTTGAGCTTTGGAGATGTAGACAGACTAATAACAAAAGGTTACTCAGACATGTGTGAATAAAAAAAATGCAACTCCAGGTATGTTTTTGATGAGGTAACAGTATTATAGCATGTCTTCAAGCTAAGGATCCCATTTTGCATAATATGGGACCATTAATAAGCAGTTACTAAGCCTAACTCATTCCATTATAACAATTAGTTTACTATGAATTAAAGGGATATGCCACCCCCAGGTCAAACTTGGGCATCTCCCCACAGTCCAGAGACTAAAATAAGTGATGGAAAGCGTTTTCCTGGTCACCCAGCCATTGTCCGAGTCTGTCAGCACTGACCGCCGCGCGCAGCCGCAGCTACTCCACGTTAGACTGGAGTCTAACGTCGCCAGAGAAAGATTTCGGCCAAAAGGAATTAATTTGCTCGATGCTTTTCCCAATTACTTTCTGTGTAGTGCGCATTCATATCGAGTGCAAATAAATGTGCAAATCAACACAGAGAGCTTGACTTGGTCATTTTGGGTGGGAACTATTTTTCAGTGCGGAAAAACATAGCCGAAGCACACATCACGCTGCGTAACAGGGGAACTCCCAACGTGGTGCGTAACAGGGATTCCCCTGTGTGCTTCGGCAAGTTTGACCTGGGGGTGGCATATCCCTTTAAGTCTTTGTCTATGTTGTACTAAGGCTAATGAAAGTGCAGTTACTGAAAAATGGTACCTACATTTCCTCAAATATCATTGAAAGTTTAGAAAAACAGATAATACAACACGTTCCAAACATGTATGCGAGTGGGTGCTTACTTGAGATGCCAGAAGAAGAAATGTCCAATCCGTTGGTTGGTCAGAGCCTTTTTGAGCAGGAAACGGGCCAGAGGATTGTCCAGGTACTGCTCATATTTAAGAACCTAAGACCAGAAGAGACACACTAAATCTACAGACAGTAGATTCAGAATCATCAGCTTTTCAACCAAAAATTACAACAGAAAACAGTAAGATTTTTTCAATAAAGGGATGTAGAGATGAACTGATTTGACAATATTGTGATCATAGATGCCCCAACTGAATTGCAAGAATGTATAGTGCTATATAACGGAACAATGATCTTCTGCATCATATAATTTAGTGGAAGAAGTTGCATTTATAGATGCAACTTATATAGATATAGATAGATTTATCAGAAAGTTGAGGGGTGAAATAATAATAATAAAGTCAAATGTGTTTTTCCCCCGGTACAGATCTAAGGCTCTATACAGCTCTAAGGGTTATACATTTTATCCTTCATGAACCAGGAAATGGGCTGTTAGCATGCTTGTTGTTAACATTACCATGATGGAACTCCACTCTGGACACTGAATGGAAAGCACTCACAAACTAATCAGTGAATAATGTTAAATAAAGTACCTCTGTTTTTTCACATTTTTAAGATGTCTTTAATTATCTCTTGGTGCACTATTAAGCTGTATTTAAAGGTGTATTGCACAACTTTTCTGGTGGAGGGTGCGTCACCTTCGTGTCTCCATGGAAATGTTATTGCTTCGCTTATAATGTTCCACAGTATGACATTAAACAGGTCTACCTTACATTTATTCAACTACAGTTGGTTTTATAGCTCAAATATACTTAGAAAAACAGGCATTCTGACTGTGAGCGGGTCACCACTTCGCAGATCTGACCTGTAACTTGGTCTGGTTTGGTCTCCATGATAGTAGAACGGTTTAATATTATACTGTGAAAGATTCCAGACAAATCAATAACATCTTCATAGAAAAGGGTATTTGAAAGGTATTTTAAAGTGCAAAATAACATTTTAACCTTTTAGCCATGTTATTATATGTTTTTGCTGCATAAACCCCTATGTCTAGACTGACCTGTACAAGTTGAATGAGGTACTGGGAGAGTTTATCATCAGTCAGATATTTGTCCAGACAGCGCACAGCGAAGTGTCTGACCATGGGGTCGGGGTAGTTACAGTCCAACAGCTCCATTGCCTGTTCTGGGCGGATGGACGGCCACTCCTTCAATAGGCAGTACATCTGAGAAATACAACAGGGAAATGGGAGAACTCAAAGGAGATATACAAACATGTGAGATGGGAGGTGTATTAGAATGGATAATATTGCAACTATTGTTTGAGAGAAATTGTTGAAAAACTAAAACTAAAATGTGTTAAAGGTGCAGTGTGTAACTTTTCAGGTGGCGGGTCCATCAAACGAGATGTAACTGCTTTGTCTGGAATGTCCCACAGTATGGCATTAAACCTTTCTATCTTCATGGAGACCATACTAGACCAACTTACAGGTCAGATCTGTGGAGAGTCAAAGCTCACAGTCAGAATGCCTGTTTTTTTTTTTATATTTCTGAGCTATAAAACCACCTGTAATTTAATAAATGTAAGGTAGAGCTGTTTAATATCATAATGTGGAACATTCCAGCAGAGCAATGACATATCCATAGAAACAAGCAGGTGACAGAACCCTAAACAAAAAGTTACATAGTGCATCTATTAAAAAAAGGGCAAAAGAGTTTTCTTCTCCCCACTCCTTTTCGAGCTCAAATTAGAAAAAATATACAAAATGTGAAATGAACAGTGCACTAGATACATGTATACTTCTTGCGTTCCTTAATCTGCTCAAAATAAATAAACAAATAAAATAAGAGTAACCTAGGTAAGGCCAGATTGATGTGTGTCTCTCTGAAATGAATTTTACACATTATCAGCCTGGAACAGCTCTCACTGAAAACAATTGGGAAAAAGTGGAATGTCCAGAAGAATATATGAAATTGATTGGGCAAAGTGTCGCAACAATAGAACAAGAAATCTAACTTTAGTTAAATCCAGGTGAGAGAAAATCACAAACATCTCTCCCTCCATAAATGCACAAAGCGTACACCTCTGGATGTTTTTCAAAACCAGTTGGTATTTCTTCTAAAACAGGCAAAAGGATGTCCTTCTACATGTTTTGGTTCATTAGGTGCCACAGAGAGATGTACTCATCTAACCACCTGAAAACTGCTCCAGACCAACTGTGGTGTCAGAGAAAAATATGATTCCTAGTGGATTCTTTCCACAAACCCACAGTGCTCAGAGGCCAGTGTAACAGTTTGCATAGTTTTACACTGTGTGCAGAATTATTAGGCAAATAAGTATTTTGACCACATCATCCTTTTTATGCATGTTGTCCTACTCCAAGCTGTATAGGCTTGAAAGCCTACTACCAATCAAGTATATCAGCTTATGTGCATCTGTGTAATGAGAAGGGGTGTGGTCTAATGACATCAACACCCTATATCAGGTGTGCAGAATTATTAGGCAACTTCCTTTCCTTTGGCAAAATGGGTCAGCAGAGAGATTTGACGGACTCTGAAAAGTCTAAAATTGTGAGATGTCTTGCAGACTGATGCAGCAGCCTTGAAATTGCCAAGCTTTTGGAGCGGGATCACAGAACAATCAAGCGTTTCATGGCAAATAGCCAACAGGGTCGCAAGAAGCGCGTTGGAAAAAGAAGGGGCAAAGTAACTTCCCAAGAATTGAGGAAAATCAAGTGTGAAGCTGCCAAGATGCCATTTGCCACCAGTTCTGCCATATTTCAGAGCTCCAACGTTACTGGAGTGTCAAAAAGCAGAAGGTGTGCAATACTCAGGGACGTGGCCAAGGTAAGGAAGGCTGAAAAACGACCACCACTGAACAAGAGACACAAGATAAACGTCAAGACTGGGCCAAGAAATATCTCAAGACTGATTTTTCTAAGGTTTTATGGTCCGATGAAATGAGAGAGAGTCTTGATGGGCCAGATGGATGGGCCTGTGGCTGGATCAGTAAAGGGCAAAAAGCTCCACTCCGACTCAGACACCAGCAAGGTGAAGGTGGGGAACTGGTATGGGCTGGTATCATCAAAGATGAGCTTGTGGGACCTTTTCGGGTTGAGGATGGAGTCAAACTCAACTCTCAGTCCTACTGCCAGTTCCTGGAAGACACCTTCTTCAAGCAGTGGTACAAGAAGAAGTCGGCATCTTTCAAGAAAAACATGATTTTCATGCAGGACAATGCTCCATCACATGCCTCCACATACTCCACAGCGTGGCTGGCCAATAAAGGTCTAAAAGATGAAAAAATAATGACATGGCACCCTTGTTCACCTGACCTGAACCCCATAGAGAACCTGTGGTCTCTCATGAAACGTGAGCTCTACAAGGAGGGAAAACAGTACACCTCTCTGAACAGTGTCTGGGAGGCTGTGGTTGCTGCTGCACGCAATGTTGATGGTGAACAGATCAAGAAGCTGACAGAATCTATGGATGGAAGGCTTTTGAGTGTCCTTGTAAAGAAAGGTGGCTATATTGGTCACTGATTTGTTTTTGTTTTGTGTTTGAAGGTCAGAAATGTTTATTTGTAAATTTTGAGTTGTTATATTGGTTTGCCTGACAAAAATAAATAAGTGAGATTGGTATATATGTGTTTTTTATTCATTTGCCTAATAATTCTGCACAGCAATAGTTATCTGCACACACACATATCCTCCTAAGATAGCCAACACTAAAAAAGCCCCACTCCAACTTCCAAAAGTATTCAGCTTCGATATTTATGAGTCTTTTGGGTTGATTGAGAATATAGTAGTTGTTCAATAATAAAATTAATCCTCAAAAATACAACTTGCCTAATAATTCTGCACACACTGTAATGAGTGCATTGACTGTCCAGTCTATTTCTCACCTGCGCAACTTCATCTCTGGAGTTCCACTTCACGGCGAGGAGGATCTTAGGGAGGATTTCAGGGATGTTCATACAGTAGTGTCTGAAGAAAACAGAAATGTGTGAGTATTTTTATTTGATACTGCACCTACTTCATGGTTCTCCAAGTTCACCTATAATAATAATATTAATAATAATAATAATAATAATAAATATCACCTGTGCCTCCAGAGGAAGTCCTTCTCCTGCTCAGTGATGTCAGACAGTGGGTCTCTGTTGCTGAGCTGACGGAGCTGTTCACTGTCACTGTCGGTCAGAGCGTGATCCCGGGCCACTCTGTTACTCTACAACAACAATACACTGTATTTAATACAGACATACTATATGATGTGTTTTAACATAACTATAGCCACCTTTCCACTGCTATTTAAACCTGGTTTATCTGATTTTCAAACCATCAAGGAAGAGTTAGGTAGTTTTAACTGTATGATCTATGATCCATGTAATTTCGCTATACTTGCATGTATAATGACAAAGAACTAACTTCATGGCACACGCTAGCATTCACTTTTCACATTTGTTTAGGCACAGAAACAATGTACTGAGGTCTAATTTCTGTTGCTGTAAAACTGCTATTTTTGCAATGTCATCCATGGGAAGAACATAATTATCCTTGTCTGAGAATCAGAAAGTGCACTGTTCGATTTATTGTGACGCCAAAACTCTACTCTGGTCTCTGAAAGTTGTGAAAATTAAGGTGAAAAATTAGGATGCTCGGTAAATGAGGAACAGCTTTGGACCCTTGCAGTCTGTTTCAAATAATCTAGCTATGTTTGTCGTGCTTTTAAGACCGTAAAAATCAGGTACCCAAAACATTTATGCAACTATTTCCCAAGGTTATGGCTTGATTTTTTGCTGTCATTTAGGGATGCTCCAATCCAACGTTTTGTGTGTTATCTGCGGATACCTGTTATTAACTGATACCAATGTAGGGGCTGAGAATGGCTCCCCCCCCCAAAAAAAAAAAAAACACAATTAACTCATTACAGAATGCAGTTTTGGTTTGCAAGTGCTGTTTTGTATGAACAAAACTTCAAACGTTCTGTGATGTCCCAGGCCTACATCAGCCTAGCCAGCATAGTCTCATTACATCAACTTTAAGGCCCAACCAGCATATTGGTTGAACCAATGTCATTAAACCAATACCTGATCCAGGCAAATTTCATGGATCTGCGCCAATATTTGATACCAGTATCGGTATCAGTGCATCCCTTCTACACTTCATGAATACAATAACAAATTTTAAAACCTCAATTAAAACTAAGTAATTACTGGCAAGTACATTTAATCCCAGTGTAATTTTACCATTGAAAACTGCCTCATCTTTATTACATGTCTATATACACCTCTGTATCTGAAATGTATTTCCCAGGTGAGTGGCATCAGGTGAGTTAGCGTTAGCCACATAAAGCACTTCTCACTTTTGTCAGCGTTCATGAATACTTAAAACCTGCTTCTGTGCTGTAACATTTTCCCACATCAGAGACTAACCCACAGCCGAGCCAAAGATCATCAAGAAATACGATCACACACTGCCTCATTAATATTACAGCACAAATTAGCACAGCTGAAGCTGAAAATCACTGGATCGGCTAAAGCAATGGTGGTAAATTGGCTAACTTCAACACATTATCCACTCCTCTGACATGCTAAGTGCTGCTAATGCTATGCACAAACATTAGATCTACTGGAGAGGTTCACATAATACTAGAAATGTGGAAAATTATGGATAAGATGACAGGGAAAAGTCATATTGGGTGGATTGAGATCAAAATATGAATCTTTAATTATGTATGGCTTAAAGGTGCATTGTGTAACTTTTCTGATGGAGGATCCATAACCTGTTATTGCTTTGCCTTGAACGCTCCATGGTATGACATCAACCACATCTATTGAGCATTTAGCCATTACAAGTGTATTGTGTATTGTGTATTGCTCAAAAACACAATGATTATCTCTGTTAAAATGAGGGCTTTTGTTTTGTTTTCCATATTGATCTCAGGTAGATGGAGAGAGGAGCAGTTATCTTACAGATTGATTGTTACAGATAAACACAAACGGCTCCAAATATGATTTGGGGCCATTTGTGTAGCTCCAGTTTTACTTGCCTCCTCTTCCTCCTGTCCTGAAATACTTGCTGTTTTTTAAACTCCCAAGAGACCAAGCTCATAGGTCTCTTCTGAGGTTAAGGTTAGGTCTGATTGGGCAGGGCTTACATGTCTTGTGGGCTTAACTGTGGGGGCTTGAATACCTTCTGGAACGTCTGGTACTTTCATGTTCACCTCTTTTTCGGTCAGCATCTTCTGGAAGCTTTTGGATAATGTTGGGTTGTTAACCACAATTATTGGCATGTCTGCTTTCCCCTCTGATGTTGGAATTACTGAAGTTTTGGGAGACAAACCTAATTTCTCCTTTTCTGTAGATGATCCAGTCTCTTGTTCATCTGTGGGGCTTCTGGTCACTTTCATCTTCACCCCTTTTTTGGTCATCTTCTAAAAGCTTTTGGTTAAAGGTGGGTTGTTAACCACAATTATCGGATGTCTACTTTCGCCTCTGTTCCACTGGGGAGGTCATGTTTTGGACTGGTGTTCCCAATTGGTTTAGCCCAGTTTTTCATTTTTAATCCATGTTGGCGATTGTTGTTCAACTCCATCTCGCGGATTTGGTGTGCCTTGATAAAGCACCTCCCATATATGTTCTGTTTGTGTCTACCTTAAAGTGTAGACCAAGAACAGTTACTGTAAAATGTTACTTGTACAGTAATGATATTAAATACAGATCCTGTATTCGCTCTGCTACTGTTGTCTCTGCTGCTTGTTCGCACTGCAAAACTGAAATGACTCTGGTATAATCACAACTTCAACTTATCTCTGAGCAATTCTGAGCTTGGTAATGTCATATTGAACGCTCCATGGAAACGTACCTGCTCACTCAGAATCTGTGATAGGTCGGTTTAGCATTAAACAAAATGTATTTAAACATAATGTTTAAATTAATGAGTTTCAGGTTTTTTATGTCTGGATGTAAAAAAAGACAAAAAACAGCTACAAGGTCCCAGATAGGGCTGTCTATTTTTTGCATGACTTCATCTAGATACTCACAACCAAAATCCTGGCCAAAGATCTACCTAAAGCTAGTGCAGCCTTTTAACAGTAAGGTCTTCAGTTATCAATCCATGTACTAAACTAAACGGGTATAAACTGAAAAATTGCATGTGGAGTCTGCGGGCATGTTGCATGTGATTTACCAATGAGAAGTCACTTATTATTTCTGGCACAAAACTGATATGTAAATGAATTAATGTCTAATAAATATTTAAAATAATATCACAGCCTGAAATGATCTACACCTAAAAATAATCAGGTCACAAATAAAATTGTGTCATTATATAACTTGTTGAGTGACATTATCAGATTGCAAAGGTGTTAATGTTGTAAACAAGCAACTGCGTAACTTTCAGGAGGTAGCACATCATTTGCATAATTCCATGGGAATAGACAGTTAAGATTATATTAAGCCATATTAAGGAACATTACAGCCAAAGGAACAACATCGAAACAAGCAGTAGGAGCAGGATGCTCTCCTCCAGACCAAATAAGAGTCAAGATTGTGGAGATGTGAGACTGCTCACAGTAAGGATGCATGTTTTTCTATGACCAATATCACCACATGTTGTTATTAAAGTTAAAATTACCACTAAAATGATCACTAAAGCAGATGGGGCCTGGTGCAGTTACCTGCCCAGAGAGGTTACAGTTGAAGCCTAGCTCTCTCGAGATGGTCCAGTTTGCATGGTCCTCCACAGTGTTCATGTCCGGATACTTCACAGGGCTGCTGAAGTGGTCAAACTCTAACTCCAGGCATGGCGTTTCCTGTAAAAGTAAGGAACAAAAAGATAAACAATATAATTTTGTTTGTCAAAAACATAAGGGTTAGTCCAATATGGATTTATTTTAACTGATTCTGATAGCTAAAATTAGTCTTCTCTTTATTGTGACGAATAAGTAATAGTTGCCTGCAGAATCTGAGATTCTTAAACCTTTAATCAGGCCCAAAAAAATTAAGTTAAATTGTACTAAAATTTAAAAATAAACTTCTAATTTTGTAAAGGTAATTATCCCTGTATGTATGTATGTACAATAAGTGTGAATGAATGAATGAATACATTTAAAAAAAACAGTCACCTTGTTGGGGTTGGAGCCGGTGACTCCGATGGGGTTGAGCAGGTCCTCCAGGCCATGAGGGACCGGCCACAAGTTCAGAGCCATTTTATTGGCCACCAGAGTGTGAGTGTAATCAAACAGATTTACATTCCCCCAGGCCAGAGGACAGTGCTCCTGTATACACAAAACACACACCAAACAAACAGAGGCATTTAAATACATGCAGACAGGGCTGTGAAATTAAACTAAATTTAATTGAGCCTCTGTAATCATTAATGACCAGCTTGGGTGTTTTAAAAAAAGAGATCATGTCCTCTGTCAGTGAAAGCATGTGGTTTGGAGCAGACTTCGGACTTTGGAAGAAGAAATTTTACTATTTTTTTTAAGTCACATGTTCTTTCATTTTGGTTGTTTATTGCACTAAAAAAAACTTACTCCACAAACCTGATTTTTTTGGCCTAGAGCCTTTGGCTTCCACCATATGGCATTAAAATTATAACTTCATGGAGAATGGATTTAACTTTCCCTTTTCATGGAATCATGCAGAAATTGAAAATATATTGAAAAACATTTTTAAAGCATGGTCCAAACTGTAGTAAAGTTCACGAATCCACTATAAAAAGACACATCTGATTCAATGAGGGCAAAACAACACATACCAACGATACCATCACTGTAACATACTTGATACCTACAATATGCTTAACTTTGATAACTTTGTTTCCTTCTCCCATGTCCAATGGTATTCAAAATTGTCCACAACCTGGCTCCGCCTTTACTCAAAGAATTCATCCAACTGTCAGCTGATATGGCTACAAGAGTAACAAGAGGTACCATTAGAGGGAAGTGTAACGTGCCTAAACGTAGAACAGCCTTTGCTCAATCAGCTTTTTTCTTTAGGGCTGTTCAACAGTGGAATAAGCTCCCATCTGAGTTATTGAGCTTAAATAACCTCTCTGCTTTTAATCGAGAGGTGAAAGCATGTTTTTTAGAAAACCAGACATGTATGTTGCCTGGAAGAATCCATGACTCATCGCTGTACCAGCGGCGAGTCTGGTAAAGCTTGGTCCAGAATGCGCTGCTGTTGCGCCTAGACAGACAGCTAAGTGAACCAATCAGAGAACAGTTAACGGACAGCAACGTGAACCAAGCCGGTAGGAAGCAATGCAAAAACATATTTTTTGAAAAGAAAGGCCTCTAGAGCTGTCAGCTGCTGTGGTTTTAAGGAATCGATGTGTTTTATGTCATTTAAGACCAATTTTACAGCTGAATGGAAGGGACGTTGCGGGCAAAGGCGGGTGCACTAACGTCACCATCTTTGAACAAATCAGAATCGTGGAGTCCGTTGTTAACCGGAGGAGCGAGGGTGGAGCGAGGGTGTCCAAATGGTATCGCGCTGTATAGGAAATACAGAGAGATATCATTTGGCTGGCCAGGTAAACATGTATGCACTTTTAACTGTAAAAATGAACTGTGTATTTTTATTGGGATGTATGTGTCCTTTGGTAGACAAGGAGTACTTGATAATTGATGCAATGACTGTGAGTATGTGAAGGTTGGGGAAATTGAATGATGTTACATGGGTTGCAAGTTTAAATGCACTGTAAATATGGCAATCTGACCCCTCCCCCAGAGGACTACAGATGGAAATTAGCTGTAAAGCAAGAATCTGGTACAAGCATCTCTGCCTATGTGCTTAATGTAACTGTACATTGTCCTTATAAATAAAATAAAAAACAAAACATGGGCACATAGAGACTGGGCCTTCTTACAAAAAAATATTGGTATGAATTATCTGGCATTTTTCTCATATCCACCTGATTCCAAAATCTGTAAAATTTCACATATTGCCAGAGGCAGAAGTTTCACTAAAGTGCAGTGATGCGTCCAGGTGTGAAGGCGTCAACAGCCAGTTAAAACACACCTATTTATAGAGCGTGTATCTATTATCTTTATCTTTAATTCAGATGTTGAAAGAGCATCCACCAGTCTGACCTGGTCTGATATGGCTCAGAGAAGGACAGCCCCACAGCGGCTTCTTTTACCAGATCCATGTCTCCTTTCATTGACTCACTCACCCACACACACCTCAGAGCAGACAGGAAAAATCAATCATGTGGGTGTTACTTACAAGACACAGACAAGACGCCAACAGAGCACAGTCCAGAGTGTTTATGGATCACCCACAGACAGGCATTTAACAATAATACATGACCTCAGCTTCAATAGAAATCGAAATCCCAGTTTGAACGTACACAACTAGCAAATCGCAATGGCTGCAATGTTTGAAGTACCATAATTTCCTCCGCAAACAACTGCTGTACTAAGGACTCTCACTAGGCCTGTCAAGATAACTCAATCTGAAGCACAATATTATGCTAGAGATATACTTCACTAAATGAAAATACTGAAACTACTTTATGCCACCGACACAAAACAGGATAATCCCAGTAACTCAGAAATTTGCCATAGATGTTATTTATTCTACCGTGCACAGCAGAGGGCTCCAATCAAAATTGAGGGCCAAAACATTTCCACATTGCAAAACCAGGCTCCACAAAAATCTGCTAGCAGGCAATGTTTTATTTGCCAAAATACACAGGTAAAAATGGCGTTTATTATGGTAAGGTGTGTATGTGTTTGTTTTAAATGCTTTTTAAATACAACACAAATAAATTTTAAAAGAATTTCTGTGGTGGTGGTGGGGGGGGGCAAAGATTTAATCCCGGTTTAGACCTGGCCTAGTCCTGGTTTAGACCTGGCCTAGTCCTGGTTTAGTCCTGGTTTAGTCCTGGTTTAGTCCTGGTTTAGTCCTGGTTTAGTCCTGGTCTAGTCCCAGTTTTACAATTATTCTACATGTTTTAAGGTTAAAAACGCCACACACACACACACATTTTCTCACATTTTTCTCTTGTTTAAACGCTCAAACTTTTGTAGATTTTCCACAAAATTTATTAATAGTGACGCGTGGAGAGAGACACGGCCCCGGAAGCCCCGCCGGACGTACGAGGAACACTGCCACATCCCTGGACGCGATGCGACGCGCACCAACCCCTTGGAGAAGTTCCACACGTGCACCCCTCATAGTGGACAAATCCGTGACAGAGAAACGTGACCGGCGCGACGCCGCGAGCACGAGATAGAACCGCCGCCCGGACCGCGTGCTCTCAGCCCGAGCCACAAAACAGCCGCACGAAACCAGCAAAGAGCGGTTTAGACCTGGTCTAGTCCCGGTTTAGTCCAGGGCCAGTCCAGGTTTAGACCTGGTCTAGACCTGGTTTAGTTCTGGTCTAGACCTGGTTTAGTCCAGGTTTAGACGCAGGACACAATGTTACACTGTAAAAAAAAAAAGTTACACTATAAAAAAAATTAAAAAAATTGAAAAAAAGCGAAACAGCAAGGCCGCGAAAAGTGAACCGCGATAGAGCGAGGGTTCACTGTAATACTCCCTACAACAGAAGCATAGCCAGATTGGACAGTACTAAACTGCAATGGACAACACTATCACACCGTCTTGAGAGTGCTGGGTCCTGTACTGATGGTAAATAAACTTCTCTTCTCTAACAAACAAAATATCAAATCTGCCCTTTCCTGCATAAAGACGGCAGAAACATGATTCTTGTATTGGTTTATCAGTTCATATTCCAGTCTTTTTGTCAACTCTGCTGGACATGTTTAAAATGTGAACTTTAAACTGAATCCTATTATCAAAAAATCTTAGGTAGGTATGACCTACCGCACAGTCACCCACAGATAAGAAGACACTATCAAAGAAGATCTCTGCTTTCATAGTGTGATTTATGGAGAGTTTATGGTGTGAAAGAGCCATTATGTTACTGCTATGGCAAAAGTCACAAAGAAACAATAGATACTTGTCGTAATGTGAGTGTCGTCAAGCACATAAAGTCTGGTAGTTAAAGATTAATTGAAACCACAGCCTCATGAAGGATCTTATAAAAGGGATGATCTGTAAAGAAAAGAGTGCTATATATAGAAAATAAAGTAAAAGGTTTTAATTAGGGATGCAACGATTCACATTTTTTCACTTCCGATCCCAATACTTGAATTTGGATATGGGCCGATACCAATACTATTCCGATACCAAAACTGTACCAATATTATTATCATTACTGTTTAACTACAAACAACGGTACCCATAATGATAAAACACCTGCAATTCAACATAATAAAGAAAATACTTAAATAACCCCCCATATGATTGACTATGACTTAATTAACTAAGAGACTTAAGAAAACAAAATAAACCCACAAATTAACATTAGTGGTTCCCCCTTTAATGTGGCCCCCTTTAGCGCACCACTATGCGCTATTTATCGCATGACCAGGAAGTGCCCTGGTTTGGCCCCTGAACCAGACAGCAACGCAGTGACAGTGGAAGGTCGGGAGAGCATGTGGATCCGTGCACCCTCGCACGCACTAGGGAGGGGAACAGAGTCCAGATAGCGGGGAAACAGTTTGTAAGTAGCAGTAGCAGCGTAAGTTTTGCACTGGAGCCTGGCTCCGCAAACCAGGGGGAGCGCTCCGCGCGCTCTACCGTCTAAAGCGCGCTCTGGGGCCAGAGAGAGAGAGAGAGGCGGGGGGCAGTCTCATTGAGATAGGCCTCCGTTCAGGAAATCCATTCTACATTTTGCAAGCAGGTAGCAGAGCAGCTGACTGGGAATCACTTGTGGAGTCATTTCAGCAGATAATGGCTCATGGATCGGAAATTTTCGCAGGTTGAATCGGAATTTCCGATCGGTGAATTACATTGATATCGGAACCTGATACTGATACTGGATTGGATCGGCCCCATCCCCAGTTTTAATAGATGGGTAAATCTGGTCACTTCAACCTCCCAAATTGTCTGGAATGCAGCAATGGATTTAATTTTTAATTTTTTTCCCAACTTTTCTTCACAATTTAATTTTAACCTAAATATGATGCAATTTTGGTGATAATTACGTAACAGAAAATATTTTTTTATGTCCATAAACCATCACACTTATAGCATTTCTGCATATCTACTCAATAGGCTAGAACTGAAGAAGCAGCCTGGATGAGGTGCAAAATGTATCGGATTAAATACACTTTTGTCCAGCTGACAAACTGAATTTCTCCTTTTGCCATACTCAATAGACTATACGAATGGGCATAGCCACTGTGCCAGCAGCTTCATTCCAAATAGGAAGTGAGCATGGGCAAGAGCTCAAAGTACAATTAATTTTCTTTTGAAAATCTGTAGCCCCTCTAACTGCTACAGTGAGCCTCGTCATTTTGGTCTTAAACTATTCGTATTAACCTGCTCTACATGATCCTGGTGTTTATATTTCTGTAATTTGTCTCTAAATTAAGATATGGGCATTAAAAACAGACCAATCCGCTGCCTATTTTCTCAGAGGTCATGACCACTAACATTAGCAACTCCTTGCTTCAGCCTAGTTTCTAATTGTCTCTTTGATTTTGCACTCAGATTTAGCCGCTATAACTAGCCTCACTGAGCTTTATTTGGCTGTAATTGAACGTTATGGGTGACGTCACACTCCCCTTACTCTATTTCTATTCTACAGTCTATGATCTACTTTAAACATAGAAAACATTTCACTATAAGGAAGAGTCTGTGGCTAATAATCAGTACTAATGCAGTATTTGTTGTACGACTGTAGGCCTGGTGATGAGGATTGAATTGTGATCTCAATCCTGTGACAAACTGCTACTTTAAATATATTTTCTATGTTGCTGCTGCCAAACTTTGAACTTCATTCGGGATCAATAAAGTATCAATCAATCAATCAATTGCTGTCTATCTATCAAAATATATATCTATCAAAGTATCTATCTATCTATCTATCTATTTATCTGTCTGTCTATCTGTCTATATCGGTCTGTCTATCTGTTTTGGTCATGTTGTCATATTGTGATTTACTATTTTTCTACTTAAAGCTCTGTCTGTGGGACAGAGGACACACACAGCTGCTGTCATATGTGACATTCTCGTGGTTTTAATCCCCTTTTAAATACGTTTTGGGGTTGGCGCTGAAAAAAAATTAATTTGAAATTGTGATCTTTCTTCTAAAACATTTTTGTCATATCTCCCACCTCTGCCCTTGTGGAGTGGAAAAGGTTGTGCTGGTGATGATGTTTTTTGCCACCCCGACACTGTTTAGTAATTAAACAGAGACAAAGCTGATACTGGTTCTCTCATTCACATAGGACACTTAAGACTGCAGACCACATGTAACAGCAGGAGGACCATGGCCAACAACTCACATGCACATTCAATATTTAGCTATTACGCACTTTACGAAGAGAGGAGAAGCACATGTTTGGTCATTGTGGTGCATGTTAAAACTATGAAAAGAAATCATCAGGTTGTAGTTGACTAGTTTGATTTAAAGGGGGTACTGGGGAAAAAAATCTAAAATCTATTTAAATTAATGTGACAAGTTTTCCTGTTTTTTCAAATTATGACTTGGTTTGGTGGTAAATTTATAAAAAAAAAAAAAATATATATATATATATATATATATATATATATATATATATATATATATTAGGGGTGTAAAGATTAACCGATTTGGATCGGTTATCGGTCTGTGACCTCTGCGATCTGAGTGTACCGATCAGCGGAGCCCGGATCGGTCCAAATTCACTACGAAAGGTCCGATGCACCGGATTTACGGCCAAGAATCGGTTCTCGGCTCCTGAGCGGTCTCTCTCATGGCGCAGCAGCCGCTCTGTGTGTGCCTGCGTTCTTTCGCGAATGGTGGGTGGTTCACTTACCTGGGGTTGAAGCTTATTGGCCGGTTAACTGCCAATCATGCGAGCGGCGCGGGCTGTATGCGAAAGCGAGCACAAAATGTTTGCACTGTACAGCCGTGTCCCAATTCGCATTGTGCGGAGGGCGGGTTTCCCGCCGCCTCGTCTCGTCAGGAGATCTACTCTATGGGTAAGCTAAGCTAAGTTTCCTTTTATTGAGCTGTTGTTAAATTAATTTGGTGCGCTACCGCTATTTATGGACATGGTTCCTATACGTGGTTAACTTTTGTGCCAGTGTTGTGTCGCGTTGATAAAACTTTCACTGTCGGTCTGATGTTTCACTATCGGCTCAGTAGTCTGCATAGCAGCTATAGACCATAGCTATTGTATGATACTAGCGTTTTTATTGTCACGGTTAGTGGATTGGGTGATTTATTTAGACAACATTCATGTATTGGCAATGTATATTTGATTTGGGCTAAAATTGACTTGGCTAATTTACTTTTGTGTGAAAATACAATGTATAATCAGAATTGGTGCATTTCTGTATTAAATACTTATGATTTGTGTGTATAGAAACATACTTCACACACACACAGATGATTTTTGTCTCAAAGGAGACTGAGGTAATGTTATGAGATGGAGAGAAAGTATTATTCAGTGTTAAGAGCTCTCTTTGATTTTCTTTTTTTTTGTTAAGAAAAGTTAATTACAGGCATAAAAAGACATGTTGGATTTAACATGCTAGTGTTTTCTATAACTGCCTAGTAATATCTATCTTCTTGTCAGTGATATGTTGCACTTTAACAGTTACTGAAACTGTGACTGAAGCACTAATTCTGATTCATTCAGATTTTTGCCTTTAATCGGCAACTTGCTTGTTTTATAACTACTTTTTTTTTTAGTATCTAACCTTATCTATCTTTGTACTGAATCGAAATTAACCGAACCGGATCGGATCGAATCGTAGCGAATCGAATCGTACCGGATCGTTTACTAATTTTATGAATCGTCCCTGAATCGAATCGTAGCCTGTGAATCGAGATTCGAATCGAACCGTTTTGTGAGTGAAAGATTCACACCCCTAATATATATATATATATATATATAAATATATATATAAAAGGGGTGGCACGGTATATGTATTCGTATTGAACCGTCGCGGTACGGGGGTCACGGTTCGGTGCGCTTGAGGACTCTTTAACCATTGCCATTTGTGAGCCCTGATGAACATGTATACACAGGGATGAAAGTCATCAGTCATGAAAAAAGCGGAAAGTCACGGACCCCCCCCAGGAGCAGGCCTTGAGCACCTGAGCAATAGAGGCCCAGATCTATCACACCAGACAAGACCCAAGGTGTAGGCTGTGCAAAGAGGCTCCTGAGACAGTCCAGCACATAACTGCACGGTGCAAGATGCTGGCAGGGAAAGCATACATGGAGCGACACAACCAAGTGGCGGGCATAGTGTACAGAAACATCTGTGCAGAGTACGGGCTGGAGACCCCAAGGTCAAGGTGGGAAGCACCTCCGAAGGTTGCGGAGAATGACCGAGCCAAGATCCTGTGGGACTTCCAGATACAGACTGACAGAATGGTGATGGCGAACCAACCAGACATAGTGGTGGTGGATAAGCAACAGAACAGAGCCGTGGTGGTGGACATTGCAATACCAAGCGATGGTAACATCAGGAAAAAGGAACACGAGAAACTAATGAAATACCAGGGGCTCAAGGAAGAGCTGGAGAAGGCCTGGAAGGTGAAGGCATCAGTGGTGCCCGTGGTGATCGGAGCACTCGGGGCTGTAACCCCCAAACTGGAGGAGTGGCTACAACAGATCCCAGGAAAAACATCAGACATCTCAGTCCAGAAAAGTGCAGTACTAGGAACAGCAAAGATACTGCGCAGAACTCTCAAGCTCCCAAGCCTCTGGTAGAGGATCCGAGCTGGATGAGTGTGAGAGACCAACCACCGTGAAAAGTGAGGAGCACATTTTTTATATATACACACACACACACACACATACATACAGTCAGTACTCGAGTTGAGGGGGGATGGGGGGGGGGTGGCATCCCCCCTGTGGGAAAAAATAGTCAAAATCATCCCTCTTCTAAAACGGGCATCCCTTCTTCCATCCCTTATGGCATTTTATCAATCAGGCATGAAAATCCCTAAACTTTTGGCGCCGTTTTTAAATCAAAATGGCCAGTGCGCTCCAGCTTCCAATCATGTTGCAGCATAATTACGCACCGATACGCGCTCCCGCCAATCATGATGATTGCCGCTGTTGTGTTTGCGCCTGTTCGCCGATCAGCTGTGAGCCTGATATTTACGCGGCATTTCTAAGAGAAGAAGATTCCTTAACTTGCTACGTTAATGCTACGTAAGAAGGAACTCTCGCCTCGGGACACGGGATACATTCGGGATTATGTCCTTTTCTCCGGAGCTCCGGATTAGACAACACGGCAAACTGTTAGAATGAAGTTGACCGCATTCTTACGGGTGAGTCATATTCAGATTATTTCTGCATCTATTTCGGCACTAAACCAGGACTAAACCAAGACTAAACCAGGTTTAAACCAGGACTAAATAGGGTGACCATTCGTCCGGATTTCGTCCGGACAGTCCGGTTTTAGAGCTGTCTGTCCGGCCGTCTGTCACGTGTCCTCCTTTTTTACATTTTGTCCTCCTTTCAGACTCTCGTCGGCCACCATTGCATAAATCGTCATAAATCCCCACCCATTATTTACACTTGCTACTCTGCGATGTTCGCCGTTTCCCAATTCAGCGAGTGCACGGTTCGGAGTGTGGTTTCAGTCTGCAGTCGAGGCGGTGCATACTCGCTCAGCCCTGAGTACAGTCCGGGGATCACATGGGCGTCTGCGAGATGGAACAGGTCCCGCCTCAGCTCAATGAGCCGGGTGGTCTGCTCCTTGTTCCCTAAAGACACAAATATTATTCTATTGCGACTAGTAATACTTGGAATTGGGACATGGCCAATGTTCCCCCTAATTTTTAATGTGTCTGAGCAAACACACTAACTCCCTGAGCGCTCCTTGGATCCCTGTGCGCGACATCCGAAATGCCCCCATGTCCAAACCAAGACTAAGCCAGGACTAAAACAGGTCTAAACCAGGTCTAAACCAGGATTAAGCCAAGACTAAACCAGATCTAAACCGGGTCTAAACCAGCACTAAACCAGGACTAAGGTGTGTGTGTGTGTGTGTGTGTGTACGTGTGTGATAACATATATCCTGTGTATTATTGAATTATTGAATGATTATATGAACTTTTTGTTATAAAAGCATTTCCATTTTAACAAAGTACCTTCTAATTCTGCCCCCCCCCATTCAATGCGTTTTCTTTTTTTCATGACTATTTACATTGTAGATCCTCACTGAAGACATCAAAACTGTGAATGAACACATATGGAATTACGTACTTAACAAAAAAGTGTGAAATACTGTAACTGAAAACATGTCTTATATTCTAGTTTCTTCAAAGTAGCCGCCCTTTGCTCTGATTACTGCTTTGCACACTCTTGGCATTCTCTTGATGAGCTTCAAGAGGTATTCACCTGAAATTGTTTTCCAACAGTCTTGAAGGAGTTCCCAGAGATGCTTAGCACTTGTTGGCTTTTACCTTCACTGGTTCACCCCAAACCATCTCGATTGATCCGGTGATCTTTAGGTCCGGTGACTGTAGAGGCCAGGTCATCTGGCACAGCACTCCATCACTCTCCTTCTTGGTCAAATAGCCCTTACACAGCCTGGAGGTGTGTTTGGGGTCATTGTCCTGTTGAAAAATAAATGATGGTCCAACTAAACGCAAACAGGACGGGATGGCATGTTGCTGCAGGATGCTGTGGTGGCCATGCTGGTTCGTGGTGTCTTCAGTTTTGAATAAATCCCCAACAGTGTCACCAGCAAAGCACCCCCAAACCATCACACCCCCCTCCATGCTTCACGGTGGGAACCAGGCATGTACAATCCATCCGTTCACCTTTTCTGCGTTGCACAAAGACACAGCAGTTTGAACCAGAGATCTCACATTTGGACTCATCAGACCAAAGCACAGATTTCCACTGGTCTAACACAAGGAATGGACATTCCCAAACACTTGGCCCAAACAAATCTCTTCTGCTTGTTGCCTCTCCTTACCAGTGGTTTCCTAGCAGCTATTTGACCATGAAGGCCAGATCTGCGCAGTCTCCTCTTAACAGCTGTTGTTGAGATGTGTCTGCTGCTAGAGCTCTGTGTGGCATTTGTCTAGTCTCTAATCTGAGGTGCTGTTAATTTACGATTTCTGAGGCTAGTGACTCGGATGAACTTATCCTCAGCAGCAGAGGTGACTCTTGGTCTTCTTTTCCTGGGGCGGTCCTCATGTGAGCCAGTTTCGTTGTAATGCTTGATGGTCTTTGCGACTGCACTTGGGGACACATTCAAAGATTTAGCAATTTTCCGAACTGACTGACCTTCATTTCTTAAAGTAATGATGGCGTCTCGTTTCTCTTTACTTAGCTGATTTGTTCTTGCCATAATACCAATTCTAATAATTGTGTAATAGGGCTGTTGGCTGTGTAACAATCTGACTTCTGCACAACACAACTGATGGTCCCAACCCAATAATAAGGAAAGAAATTCCACTAACTAACCCTGACAAGGCACGCCTGTGCAGTGAAAACCATTTCAGGTGACCTCATTAAGCTCATTGAGAGAACACCAAGGGTTTGCAGCGCGATCAAAAAAGCAAAGGGTGGCTACTTTGAGGAATCTAAAATACAAGACTTACTGTATTTAGAGTTATTTCCCACTTTTTTGTTAAGTACATAATTCCACGTGTTCATTTATAGTTTTGATGCCTTCAGTCAGAATCTACAATGTAAATAGTCATGATCGTAAAGAAAACACATTGAATGAGAAGGTGTGTCCAAACTGGCCTGTACTGTGTGTGTGTGTGTGTGTGTGTGTGTGTGTGTGTGTGTGTGTGTGTGTGTGTGCGTGCGTGTGTGTGTGTGTGTGCGTGTGTAAAGCTTACATTCTCTATATTACAGCCATTTAATAAAATGTACAGGCAGATAAATGTCCTAATATGCGGTGCCACATCAGTATTTATCAGAAGATTAATTTATCTCTGAGTCACATGACTCACATGCTCTTGTTTACGCCAGTGCGCATCACTGAGGCGCTGTTTGATTTAAGATACTGATCATAAATAAAAGTGAACTTAAGCACAGTTTAGGCCAGCAACAAAACTACTGCTGTTTTTATCAGAGTGTGAATGCGGAGAAGAGAGGACTTTCCCA
This sequence comes from Paratrypauchen microcephalus, assembly GCA_036785185.1. NCBI lineage: Eukaryota > Metazoa > Chordata > Actinopteri > Gobiiformes > Gobiidae > Paratrypauchen > Paratrypauchen microcephalus. The sequence continues at coordinate 2,612,485 of JAVJIX010000077.1, read as the reverse complement.
CAGACACAGAGCATACACAGAGCTGCTGTCACATGATTCTTTTTATGGGCGATCATTTTGAGTCAGAATAAAAAGGGCACTTCTTTGTGAAGACTTGTGCCTATGTGAGTGGCGAGTTTTGCAAATGTGTTGGTTTTAGAGCTACTTTTTTCATTGGTTAGCGCTTAGCTGCTGTAAGCTCCCACACATAAACTTGCCTGTTTTCTCTTACATTGGCCTACTGTAAAGTGACTATAGTGGCTGTATACACGTTACTGGACACGGATTGATACTGTATGAGGATGAGCTCTGAATAGAGGTGTGAATGGTCAGCATTTACACAGATGATTAATTACCATGGCACGCTTGCATTTACAGTACACTAAAGGCTGATAGCGGTAGTTTTAATTTGTTTACAGGCTAGAATGTCATGCAAAAATGCCATTAGGCCTACCTGCTGTCTTTAAATATGACTGTAAAGAAAAATAACAGTAAATGTAGCCTAAATAAACCCGACTTAAAATCCAATAGAGCCAAATCTAAGTTTTATAATCAACTGAAGATTTACAGTGAATTTTTACATCACTAAATATATCGGCTGTTATATCAGCTATTGGCAGCTCCAAAGCCCCCTTTATTGGTATCATATCGGATCAAAAAAAAAAAAATCCAGATTGGTCGGGCCCTAGTGCATTGTGTAACTTTTCTGGTGAAAGGTCCGTCAAAAGCTTTTCTCTATGAAGATGTTCTTGCTTTGTCTGGAAAGTTTCACAGTCTGGTATTAAACCTTTCTATCTTCATGAAGAGCAAACCAAACCAAGTTACAGACCAGATCTGTCAGAATGCCTGTTTTTCTAGGTATTTTTGAGCTATAAAACCAATTTCATAAATATAAGACATTTAATTAATTAATTTATTTATTTATTTATTTATTTCAGGGACAGTGCACATTAATAAACATTTGCATGTAAATATGCCAGAATTAGCCTGAGGGCTATTTTTCATCTGTTGTCCCGGACAGGTGTAACATGTCAAACCTACAGGAAGTAAAATATAATAAAATAGAATAAAAACAGGGTTAATATTTATACTCTAAAATCCTTCTTACATACAGTCACATACAGCTCCATGCAATTCTATACAGACATAAAACCACATTCCGCCACATACATTCATTTCCAGCCACAAACACTATATACCATTATGAGCATCACATACACATACATACAGACTCATACAATCAAAGTCAAACAACAGTAACACACAAGAGGCAGGATAGCGACAGGGGCATCGGGAGGTGGATGTTAGTGGTGACAGGACTGATTCTCAATTAACCATTTCTTTAAGTGGAATTTAAATGAGGTGTAAGTGGGGAGGTTTCTGATTGTGGTGGGGGTGGTGTTCCAGTCATGGGCAGCTTGCACAGAGAAGGAGGTTTGGCCAAAGAGACTTTTTCTGAGGGGGATGATACAGTCCCCTCTCAATGCCCCTCTGGTTCTGCTGTGTTCTGACGTCCTGATGTGAAGAAACTGTGTGAGTGGAGGAGATGACAAGCCATGAATGATTTTATATGTGAGACACAGATGAGCAAATTTGACCAGGTTTTCCCAGTTAAGCAGATTGTGTTTTTGCAGGATTGGACAGTGGTGATAAGAGTGGGGTTTCCGGTCCAGAGTTTTGATGGTGCGTTTATAAAGAGTGTGGATGGGTTTTAAAGCTGTAGCAGTTGAGTGAGACCAGACAGTTAGACAGTAAGTGAATGTAATGTGATATTCTGTAACATTACAGGCAGAGCAATGAAATCTCCACAGAAACAAACAGGTGATGGACCAACCTAAAAGTTACACAATGCAACTTTAAGTGTCAGTTTGTGAAGAAAAGTTGAGTAAAAAAGGTTGAAAAATCCAGGAAGTGCTGGGTTCTAAAACTAATCCCTCTATCATCTTTTCATTAATACACAAAATTCTATCCAAAATGCAGGGCCAATATACAAGGGATGCACGAGCTTTTTCTGATACAGATTTCCATACTATAGCTTTACTGTATCTGCTGATACCCCGTATCAACCGTTAATAGGGTAGACAGCGTATGGTAAAAGTTATCCAAAAGTGTTTTGTAACTTTATTATTTATCATTATTTATCATTTAAAGTAGCTACAGAACAGCTTTGAAATATAATACAAGGTGTTCTGAGCCAGAAAATTGTCTTATTACAACAATGTATAGACCAAACCTTAGAACCAATACCCGATCATATTTTCAAGTTAAGCCAACATTACATTACTGAACTGTCGTGTTATGGTCATATGGTCCTGATCATGATGTCAGAAATAAGGTCTTTTGAGACATTTTGTGTCCGTTTTGAGCCATTTGTGCCCTCCTGGACTGTGTGGGTGTGTTCTGTACCTCTTTGGCTCCCTTCCGGCCTTTGACGGAACAGATTGAGAGGCAGAGGCGGGCGGCGCGGGGCACGTCTGGGATGTACATGTCATATGTGAGCCACTCGTTCCATCTGCAGACAAACAGAATCAGAGGAGAGGGAGGGGATGAAAACATGGAACACCCAAAAATGAAGGAGTACAAGGAAAGCCCAGAAAGGAGGACATGCAGGAGAAAGACCATCAGAGCCATCAACGCAGAGGGAGGGGGGTGAAAACCTGGAACAGCTAATGAGAAATGTGTACAAGGAAAGCCCAGAGAGGACATGTATGACCTTTGAGGGATTCACGCAATGACAATTATGGCATAAAATAGGTAAATTTACAGTAAAATTTAAATATTTTTCAGGTTAGTTACAAGATTCAAATTGGTACTGTTATGAAGACAAAACTGCAAAGAGAAACAGAACAGATTAGAGAGATCGATAAAATCGCAGTCTCTGCTTTGGTTGATCACGACGATAAGGCATGTGCACTTTAATCGACAGGTCAACAGCCAATCGTGTAGCCCGTAAGAGCGCATAGTGGTTCTATCAACACAAAACAAAAACTGTAGTGATCCTGACTTCTTGCCCTTTATGTCTGAAGGCTACATGTCTATGTTCATAATAAGATTGAAGAAAATCAAATTGAAAATCGAGATTGATCAATATGGGGGGAAAACCATCTTGATTCTTTTTTCCCCCGCATCGCCCAGCCCTAGTTAAAGGTTAGTCCAAAAGTTGATTTAGTGTTTAGTTCCACTTGAAAACCATAGCCAGATGTTTGAGTGAGTATTTTAACAACACAAAAGCTGACTGTGACTGTGGCGGTCTTATGTGACATGTCCGAGGAGTAACAGTAACACAATACAGACGGTTAATGTTTCTAAGCTGTTAGCTTAGCCTCCAGTCAGAACCTCAGATAGAATCAGCTCTGCCCAACGGCCTAAAGACTATAGCAGTTAAATAGAGTGAAAGTGGAAAGCAGTGGGTAGATAGCCAAAGGGTACATTTAGATCTGATTGCTGGTGTGACAGTGGACAGAAACTGTAAACAAATAGGTGTGGTAGTCTCAGGGTAATTTCATTGTATTTAAATTTAAATTTAAAATTTATTTAGCTCCTCCCTTCAGGCAGATATAGGCAGTCTCCACCAACGTCTGACCAGAACTGAAGAATTGGATGAGCTGCAAAACATGTTCGACAGAATACTTTTGTCCAGTTGACAAATATAATTTCTCCTTTTGCCATGGCTTCTACCTGGATGACTGAGGGATTCTACAGTACACACAGTGGAGGGACTGTTGCATTTGGAGGACAAAGCGCAATCAATTTTGTTTTTGTCTTTATGTATGGTAGTAAATTACAGGTCTGATCTGTGGAAAAGCAACCGAATTCACCATCAGAATGCCTGTTTTTCTAGGTATTTTTGAGCTATAAAACCACTTGTAATTGAATAAATGGAAGGTAAAGCTGTTTAATGTCATACTGTAGAACATTCCAGGCAAAGCAATGACATCTCCATCGAAACAAGCAGGTGACAGACCCCCAACCAAAAAGTTACACAATGCACCTTTAAGTTAAAAACGTTGACAGAATTAACTTTTCTATTGCAACAGTAGGGCATGCAAAGTAAAATAAAGACCAAAAAAGAGAATTACCTGGGGTTAGAACAGGGGACTCTCTGGGTGTTGACATTGTCACACATCTGCTCTCCTCCGTGATAGATTCCTGTTCTCACGTAAATCTAAAAAAAAACACACAGATGACATAACATTACAGGTCAATTATATTTAATGTTATAATGTTAATACTGTACTCAAACATATGAGAGTAAATGTTTTTGATGAGGTAATTCTGCATTATTAGTCTGTCTACATCTCCCAAATTCAAAATGCTCTGTTCCACTTTGTGATGTCATGAAGCGGTAGTTTTCAAGTTAACAGCTACTTTTTACTGTTTTAGTAAAGATTGGCAATTCCAGGTTTGAAATTATCCAAATGATTCTTATGAAGGTGTATGGAGGTTAAAAACACAGTGGAGCACGTCCTGTATTACCACATGACATCACAAAGCAGAACAGAGTGCCTTCAGTTTGAGAAAGAGCTTAGCCTTAATCTGCAGGGTTTGTGTGTTAAACAAATGAAAGAGTGAATGAAACAAAACACAACTCCAGATCTGTTTGGAGTATAAACCAAATTATAAAAAAGGAACAGAAAATAACCTAATATGGTCCCTTTAATACAGATGGGGGCAGCTAAAATGAATATTGTTAAAGGTGCATTGCGCAATTTTCTGGTGGAGGATCTGTCACCTGCTTGTCTCCATGGAGATGTTATTGCTTTGTTTATAATGTTCAATTGTATAGATTAAACCTATTTCATGGGAGACAACCATAGGCTACATTACACGTCCAATCTGTGGAGAGGCAACCCTATTCACAGAGAGAATTACTGTATTTCTGAGCAATAGAAATATGTTTAATGTTATACCATGGCACATTCCAGGCAAAGCAATAACTTTGCCACAGAGACGGACCCTCCACCAGAAAAGTCACACAATGCACATTTAAAATGCTGTTCCAATACAGCAAGGTCTTGGTTCCAGTCACTCATAGAAATGATCGGGTTCAACATTTGTGAATTTACCTTTTGGATATTTCAAGGGATGTGCCAATAGGATACTGGTATCAACGCCCAAATATCGGTTCAGTCAATATCACATTTTGGTCTATAAATTGGTGTAATACATTGGCAGCACGGTAGCTGAGTGGTTAGCGCTCTTGCTTCACAGCAAGAAGGTTCCGGGTTCGATCCCCGGGTCGCCCAGGCCTTTCTGTGTGTGTTCTGTGTGGAGTTTGCATGCATGGTCTGGGTTCGATCCCCGGGTCGCCCGAGCCTTTCTGTGTGGAGTTTGCATGTTCTCCCCGTGTCTGGGTGGGTTTCCTCCGGGCACTCCGGTTTCCCCCATCAACCCAAAACATGCACCATAGGTACCTCCAGCTTAGGTCCTGACCAAGCCGAAGCAAGAAGAACATGGAGATGGTCCCCGGGCGCACAAGTGTGCTGCTCACTGCTCCTAATATATGTATATATAGGATGGGTTAAAATGCAGAGAAGAATTTCTCCAGTGTGAGATCAATAAAGTTCACTTCTTCTTCTTCTTCTTCTTAATAACACAATTTACTGGGCAATGTTCACCCAAAGCTTCTCAGTATGAAGATAAAACTTATGTTTTACAAAGCTACCACATATGGATCATTTTTACCTCATGCCGTTTGTGTTTAAAGGAAATAAATAATATTTTGAGTCTCTGACAGATTGGTGTACCCTTGGATATTTCATGGTAAAATACAATGTTTTCATGAAGAAAAAAACTCTCTTGCCCCTGTCTGGGAGTATGACATCATCACATTCTAGAATCTGAAAATCACTGATAAATATAAAGCTGTGGCAGTGTTCTCTGAGCAGCTCTCGGGTTAAAAACATGTTTTCCTGAATAACTTGGAACAGAACAGTGAAGAGTAGTTTCCACAGGATATGAGTGTGACAGGAATAGAAAAACATCCACAATGGCAAAGAAAAACTAGTGGAAAATAACACTGAATAACATTCCAACATTCCAGCCAGAAAAGGAGGTTAGTGTTATAATATACTGTTTTTGTGTTATAAATAAATAAATCCTTCTAAATGTGTATGTAGTGGTGACAAAAATATTTATACACAATAAAACCTGATGATGCTGTATTAAAGCCAAAATATGTAACTTTTTCTTTTTTTTTTCATTTTGGTTGCCACCTCCAGAAAGTTACATGTTGTACCATTAATGCACAAAAATACCTATGTAGTAGTTTTCATTTAAAGTGGTAGTTTTGGGGTGGCAGTGGAGTTCATGACCCACAGGCTGATGGTTCAAATCCTGCTCCTACAAGTGAATAGTGTTGTTGCGTCCTTGGGCAAGATATTTAACCTGTCTGTTACCCAGCTCGCTTCAGTGCCTGGCATACACTGGTGTATGAATCTATGTGTGAATGAGTAAGGTTGATGGAGATAGCGTCATTAGCGTCATTAGCGTTAGACCGATATTCTGGGTCGACATTTGCCCTTTTTAGCATATCAGGTATCGATCTTCAGTCTCCAGCACAGGATGATTATGTTTTTTAACACCTCAGTGGGAAGAGATAACTGCAGGTCTTAAAGGTTTGTGGTAAGAAAGGGCTGTGGGTGAGTCTGTAATAAATTAAGTGACACAATTTGAGGATGATGATCTAAAGGCAGCTACACACTACAGGATTTTTCGGTTTTAAGCGATTAAAAAAATAAAAAAAATAATATAAATAATACTAATAATACTACTAATAATAATAATGCACACCACAAACACAAGGAGAATCTTATGAGATTTTAAATCTCCAATCGCAAAGACTGCTGCAGGATATGACTGCATACCACTGGCTACAAAGCTGAATACCTCTCACGTCAGCCCTTTCCTGTCGAGAATAAAACGACTTGCTTTAAGTGTTCAAAAGATCAGATCACTGCACTTCTAGTTAAGATACAAGTCAAATGTGTTTATTATTATTTGTGAAATGTGGTGCAATACTTACAATACTCAATACAATACTCAGATACATGATCTAATGCACACAAGGTAAAGTACACAGGAAGTAGTTGCCATCGCTAATCTGTAGCTTTACCTTAGTTTGTGCGCTACGTGAATGTAAACAGACACACATGAGGAGCTACTCTCGTTTTTTTACTTTTTAAAGAACGCTTCAAACTGGGTTATTAGCGCTGTTTGAGGAATGGGTGTCATTATTCGCGGAGGACAATATATGGATAATACAGATGAGACGCTGCAGTTTAAATGTACAGCTTTATGAGAGGTGAGTAATAAAGTCTTCTCATTATTTTCACTATTCCTGAGTTTGTATCTTGCGCCTCTGTGTCCGTCACTCTGTCTGCCCCTGACATTCTGTTTTATCAGCTGTTACCGTAGCATTGCTGATTTTTGGTAGTAACCATCTCCAAAAACGCACTTCAATCTCTTCAGACGGTTGCGTTGGAGGCAAGGGAGCAGACCCAGAGCACACGAGGAGAAAACAATCCCGCACTTTGTCTTCTTACTTGCAAAATGAGAAATTTATTAAGATATGCAACGTTTCGGCCCATCAGGCAAAATGGAGTAAGAGCTAAAGGTGGCCATCTTAAATAGGGTGTGGCGAGCACCCAAGGGTGACAGGTCGTGAATGAACAGTGTACCCAAAACAACATAATTCAAAATCCAAAGGCAATCAATCAAAATAGTGTAATGTAATTAATAATAATAATAATAATAATAATAATAATAATAATAATAATGGAACAATAATTGAAAAATAAAGCTGGAGAATATTCGACTACATATAGATATGGTAAATATGCACCCAACTATAGAATAAAGGAGAATTAACGTTTTTTTACAATCTGAGCCTTATTTCGGTAATAAAACAAGTTGTTTTACTCACCCATAGCACTTTGGAGTCATATGGAGCACTTCCAGAGATGTTTTAGATTAGCGATATCTGTAATGCGAGTTCTCAGGGCATATAATATATGCCCCGAGCGGTCTTCAAGGTCCCATGACATGGTACTTCTTGATGCTTTTATATGGCTCCTTAATGGTTCCCTAATACTGTAAATGAATCCTTCTTCAAAATCAACACTCACTGCATGAGATATGACTCTGACAGTCTTCATGAGGCTAGATATGTGTCTAAAATGCTTTATTCTGAGTGTTGCTGCTTCAATGCAAATGAGAAGGACAGAGAGATTGGCTAAGGAGCTGGGGGGGCGGGTTTCCCCCGCTGGAAGCGCAGCTCTGCACCGCTGTCTGCTCGCTTTTGTGTTTAACACAGGAAGACAGATGGGAGACTTTGCAATGAAAAAAAGCATATTTACACAGAAAATAAAATTAAACCACTGGTATTTCAGAGGTCCAGAGGGTCAGGTAAGGGACTTGCGAGCCTAGAAATACTCGGACGTGCCTCCAGGCAAATAAAAAAAACGCATTTCGCATTGTAGCGCATTCACAGTCCAAACTCTATGGGCGGGATATACAGGGACGCTGAGCGGAGACAGAGGGAGGGGCTGGAGCTGCATTTGCCGATCTGACGTCAAAAAGGTCCCTTGTCCGAACTCGCCCGTTTCAACACTGGTTTTGTGTAACGCAGAAAAGGACCGCAAATGCTCAGTTTAGACATTTCGCAACTTTTAGCCATGGGGGGGGGCCTAAACAGGGTAGGGGAGCTCACATTAACGTTCAAAAACCTCAGAAAGTGAAAATTTCATGCCATGGGACCTTTCAAATAACACAAACTTCAGCACTTTTCAAATCATAGAAGCTCAATGTCTTAGTCTACACTTTCGTTTGAGTCAAAAGTGGCCTGTAATCCAAGATTTATCTATAATTTACATCTTTGCGTTTCATGTTTGGGTCCCGGGAGCTGAGAGTGAAATAAGCTGTGACTCCGCACATGCGCACTGGCGTCCTCATCTACTTGAAACTATGGCTAAATCTCAGATTACAGGCCACTTTTGACTCAAACGAAAGCATAGACTAAGACATTGAGCTTCTATGATTTGAAAAGTACTAAAGTTTGTGTTATTTGGAGACCGCAAACATGTGCCGAGAACTCACATTACGGAGATCGCAAATCTAAAACATCTCTGGAAGTGCTCCATATGACACCAAAGTGCTATGGGTGAGTAAAACAACTTGTTTTATTACCGAAATAAGGCTCAGATTGTAAAAAACGTTAATTCTCCTGGCGTACTATATAGTAGTAACGATCTGACAGAGCAGCTCGGAGTCACACTGACACCACACATGAGGAGCGCAGCGGCTTCAAAACTGCATATGAAGAAACAAAATCGGGTCATGCTTCCCCGAACTCAGGGAGAAGCAAATCGCAGCCAAAATCGGGCAAATTCTCCTGTAGTGCTTGTGCCTTAAACCAGCCCTACATATCGGTCCAAAAATATCGGTTGCTCTGGATTCTAGTCTTACAGTATTGTGAGGTACCTGTGTCCTATCTGCTTTAACACTACTGCACAACTGTACTGTTTGTCATTTCACCGCCTGCTCTGTAAACATCTACGGGTCTAACATCAGGAGGCAGAAGGCACCTTGTCGATGTCTCGGATGTTGACGTTGACGTAGGTGGCACACAGCACGCGTATGCGCAGGGTCCCGTTGATGGTCCACAGAGACTTGGACGCTGCCTCTCCGTTCATGTAGGACGTTGCCGTGGAGATGCGGCGAGAGTATGAGGGCATGACGAATGTGTCTGTGGGCAGCTGAGTGTAGAGGCTGTCCTTCGCCATCAGCATCAGGTTCGGCATCCTCCCCAACATGATGCAACTGCGGATGTACTAAAGAAGACAGGTACAGGTATTAGAGCAGCTACTGTGGGTACATTAGAGACAGGTACAGGCATTAAAGCAGCTACTATTACAACCTGAGAAAGAGAAACAAAGTGACCGCACGTGGGTCTTTTCAAACTGCTGCTTCTAAAAGACTTGAAGGAAACACCCATAGTGTTTGACTCCAGTCAAATGAAGCTCACCAAATCTAGCAGTAACAGGGTGAATTTGGAGCCGAGTTCAATAATAGAAAAAGGAATTGATAGGGAAACAAAAAGACCAAAATGCAGAGCCGGACAGAAACGGAGAGCAGGGCAACAATAGAAAGTGAACTGTCAATGGACCAGAAGCACACCATTGCGCACTTCCTATTTGGAACGTGGAGACTAGCGGGTCAGCTAAGTCCATTGGTATATACAGTCATAATCTCACGAGCGGAGTGGAGAGATTGACCAATCGGATGACAGCACAACCAACTGAGCCCTTAGAACTTTCCACTTAAAGGGCCCATATTACATTTTTTAGTCTATGTTATAATGTTGTAATATTTAGGGTATATTTAGGGTAATATTTAGAGTTCTCCTCTCAAACTCAAAACATTTTGCTTCACCTTGGTATGTTATGTAGACACATTCACCAGAATCATTTGTCAATCTCTACTAAATAAATGGTAAAATGTAGCTGTTCACTTGAAAATTGCAAGGGGGAAGAGAGCATTTGGAGCTTTGAAGATGTAGACAGACTAACAATAAAGGGTTACTCAAACATGTGTGAATGAAACAAAACACAACTCCAGGTCTGTTTTTGAGGAGGTAACAACATTATAATAGCTTAAATCTCACAAGAGTGCAATATAGACCCTTTTTCTGTCAGTAAACAAAGATGACGTAGGCGCAGTTGCGCACGCAGCCGGGCAACAGAAGCATGGCAGAACTCCGCAACTCATCAATCTATGCAAAGGGACTTTAAAAGATCGCGAATGTTACCTCAACAAGCTGACTTTGGCAAATGGTGTCCGACTGCCAGATCCTAATGCGATCAGTGAGTGGGTGGATGATGTTAGCAAGTGGCCTAATATACAGTGGCCAGATATTTATAATTATTTAATAGAGAAACCCAGTGTGTACACGAGGGAGAAATTACGAGCCTATAAGTCACTGGACGCCTATGAATATGTTGTCTGTGGTCATGTACAGGACGTGAAATACCATGACATAATTTTATGTGTTAAAGGTCCCATGACATGGTACTTCTTGATGCTTTTATATGGTGCCTTAATTCATTTAATACTGTAAATGAATCCTTCTTCAAAATCAACACTGACATCACTGAAATCAACAAAGACACATGTCAGAGTCAAAATATCTCTCTCTGAACAACTCATTCTGGGCCTTGTTGCTTGAATGCAAATGAGAAGGACACAGATAGGTTAGAGGAGCGGATGGGGGAGGCCAAATGCGCCGCTGGTTGCTTGTTACTGTGCGCTGTCTCCCACTTCTGCGTTTTAAGTGCAGAGGAAGAAAGGAGAGGAATTTCAATGAAAAAAACACATTTTCACAGAAAATAAAATTAAACCACTGCTGTTTCAGAGGTCCAGAGGATCGGGTAAAGGACTTCCAAGCCTAGAAACACTTGCACGTGCCTCCAGGCAAATAAAAAAACGCATTTCGCATTGCGTAGCTCCTTCACGGTCCAAACTCTCTGGGCGTCATTTCCAGAGACAGGGTGTGGACATCCAGACGGGGGTGGAACCGCATTTGCATTTCTTTTTTCGATGTGACGTAACATAGTTGCCTTGTTCAGAATCGCCCGTTTGAGCTGTGTTTTTTTCTAACGCAGAAAAGGACCACAAATGCTCAGTTTAGACATTTCGCAACTTTTAGCCATTGGGGGGGTGGGGGCCTAAACAGGGTAGGGGAGCTCACATTAATGTTCAAAAACCTCAGAAAGTGAAAATTTCATGCCATGGGACCTTTAAAATCCAAAGTTCTTCCTAGTAAAAGGCAAGAACACAAGTCTATAGGACCTTTAAAGAAAAAACAAAAACCTGGATGCAAATAGAATTTTGCACTTAAAAACAGCTACTTTATCCTTATTCTAATACCCTTTTAGCAAATTTCCCCATTTTCACCCAGGTTAAATAATGTACGACATATGAAACAACATATATGAGCAGCCCTGTGCATAAATATGTAATGAAGACCGATGTCCATCACACTGTATTAACTGTAATGTCCATTTGAGGGCGCCGAGAAGGGCATTAAATAAACATGATACCTTGTACTGGCTGATGGGGTACTTCTCCAGGAGGTACTCGTCACAGCCGCACACTTTGAGGATGTATTTGCCCTGGTATTCCTGTACACACATCTTTAACTGTTCAGGAGACAGCAGCATGCTACGGGTTTTCTTACGGATGGCTTCTGCAATAACCTGAAAGAAAAATAGAACAATGAAGTAGTAGTGGCAGTAGTAGTAGTAGTAGTGGTAGTCGTCATCGTCTTTGTAGTAGTGGTAGTTCTTATTGCAGTAGTAGTAGTAGTAGTAGTAGTAGTAGTAGTAGTAGCAATTGTAGCTGTAGTAGTAGTAGCAGCAATTGTAGCTGTAGTAGTAGTAGTAGTACACTGCAAATTCTCTGATCTGGCCAAGATTTTAAAACTCCTATCAGGTTATTAATCTTCTTTTCAGATTTATTATCTACTTACTAGTTCAGAAACTGCTTAATTCTAGTCTAGAGGTAGTTTATTTTAAGATAACTTGTCAAGTATTATTATCTTGCTGCATGAACAGATAATTTCACTACTTTTAAGTCATTTTCTGATAGATTTAAGTGTTTATATCTTTAATTTTGGACAAGCTTTTTTGCAGTGTAGTGATGGTAGGAGTAGCAAGAGTAGTTGAGAGTATTCCTTCTCAGCTGATATTTTGTAGCTAAGGTCATCAACATTCTTTGAAGGGTTGTGAGGCTAACTAGAGGCACTGCTCTGTCTGAAGCTGTTACTCAAATTAGACTTTAATGTGAGTTTTATTTTAACACAAACTGACCATAAAGAACTGACTTAGCTGGAACTAAAATAGATGGTCTGATCTGTGGTGTTAAACAAGTCTCTCAAATAACATTACAGTCACAAGCTAGCCACCAGTTTTTCAGTTAGTCACTTTCTCATTTTTAGTTGAATAACACGTAAACAGGACCATGAACATTCGTATTGATCACAGGATCCTGAAAATGTATTGTTTGAATCCATTTTGTATTTATTTCTTGAGTTTTCAGACTTAGATTTTAAAACTTATCAGGCTTTGTGCATTGAGTTTGAAAATTGTGCAATATTGGCCCTTCCACTGTAGAAGAGAAAGACATTTTTCATCTCACCTTAATCCAACTAAATCCTTACACTGGGAACAAAGATTAGACTCCTACTAAGGTGGAAATGTAAATGGTCCGAGGCACTCTAGTGTATATTCATAGATTACTTGAAATGTCTAAAATTTTGTTAAATAGAATAGTAAATGTTTGGCCTCACCTGCTCGGGGACACAGTCATGGTTGATTTTCAGCGTGTACTTTTGTTTGTCGTTGTTTGGAGAGACGATCACCCAAATCACAACAATAATCTGACCTACAGTACAGAAAATTTTAATTTAGTGAATGCATATTGTGCAAAATCAACCTTGGTGAGCTTTTAAGTTACAATGGTTCTAACACAACAATCAGGCACAGGCTCTTTAACAAACAAAATGTAAAATCATGATACATTTACAAAGATTATTACTTAAACCACAGATAATAAAACATAAAAAGTTTCCTTTAAAGGGCCCATATTACACTGTTTTCTAATCTGGTATAATGTCGTTTCCTCATCAAAAACATACCTGGAGTTGTATTTGCCTTCATTCACAAACCCTGTAGTTTTTCTCTCAAACAGAAAACACTCAGTTCCACCTTGTGATGTCATGTGGTAATCCAGGAAGTGCTTCACTGTGTTTTTGAACTCCATACACCTTCACTAGAATCACTTTTATAATTTCAGCCCTGGAATTGCCAATCTCTACTGAACTAAAGGTAAAAGGTAGCTTCAAGGTGTAACAGAGCATTATGAGCTTTTGGAGATGTAGACAGGATAATAATGTAAGATTGCTCAGACATGCGTGAATGAAACAAAACACAACACCAGGTATGTTTTTGAGGAGGTAACAACATTCCAACATGGCTTAGTGCTTTTAAGATTTGATTTTGCGTAATATACGACCTTTAATAATGACCACAAATAAAGCATGTCTTCTTTAATATAACACTATATAAACAATCAATAAACCCACTTCCCTTTTGCTCTGACACAATAAAGGTTAATGGGTCATGTGGGGAATCTTTGTTTACACAGCTTCAAGACATACGTGTCACAATACAATCGGACTAATCAATACGTCGGCTGGAGGATGCATTATGGTACTCAGGGCTGGCTGTACTGTTCTATTGAGGCTAAGCTAATGTTTACAAACTGCCAGTTCAGCTTGGGCTATTCTCCATGATTGCAACATTGCCATTAACGTTTTTTACAATCTGAACCTTATTTCGGTAATAAAACGCGTTGATTTACTCACCCATAGCACTTTAGTAACATTTGGAGCAGTTCGGTAGATTTGGTAGGTTAGGATATATCCACGTAACGTGAGTGCTTGGGGCACGATGTTGCAGTCACCAAATAACACAAACTTTAGCACATTTCAAATCACAGAAGCTTGATGTGTCAGTGTAGATTTTCGGTGGATTCAAAAGCGGCCTGAAACCCGCTATCCAACTATATTTTCATTTGATGACGTCATCATAGAGGACAGTGCGCATGCGCGAATTCCCAGCTGTCAGATCTCGGTTACAGTCCGAAAGAAGCTAAGAAGACGAAAACATCTCCGCTTGAGAAAATGGTGCGAACATGCATTTATCCCGGTTGCGAAAACAAAATTACATCTTGGACGAAGTTGAGCTTTCACAGGCTTCCTCATCAGAATCCTAACTTACTGAAACTGTGGCTACTTGCTTTGAGAATGGACCCAGACATGAAAGACAAAGCTGTAAGACGTTTGGACCATCGTGTTTGCAGTACTCACTTCAGTCCAGACGATTTTTTACCAGCAAAGGAAAAGAAGGAAGGCCAGCGGATTCAGCGCACGGCTCTGAGAAGTAATCCAATACCCATGGCTGTTCTCTGGTGCGCTGCTCCTCAAACTGTCTACGCTTCCTTCTTTCTAATACCTCCTCATCCGTATACAGTGGTCCCTCGTTTATCGCGGGGGTTAGGTTCCAGAAATAACCCGTAATGAGTGAAATCCGCGAAGTAGGACAACTTTATATTTTACAATTATTATACATGTTTTAAGGCTGTAAACGCCTTAAAACACTGGAATTAACGTTTTCTCACATTTCTCTCTCGTTTAAACACTCAAACTTTCGTAGATTTTCAACAAAATGTATTAATAGTGAAACGTGGGGGGAGACACGGCTCTGCCGGGAGCCCCGCTGGACGCGCGAGGAGCGCGGAGACATGAGTCATCCAAAGGCACTGCCACATCCCCGACGCGACGCGCACCAACCCCTTGGAGAAGTGCGCGACACGTGCACCGCTCATCGTGGTCAAATCCGTGACAGAGCAGCGTGACCGGCAGCCCTAGCCACAAACCGAACACGCACAAACGAACGCAAGAGCCGCATGAAACCAGCAAAGAGCCGCACGGGGTGATTTAATCCTGGTTTAGACCTGGTCTAGTCCCGGTTTAGTCCAGGTCTAGACCTGGTCCAGTCCTGGTTTATTCCAGGACCAGTCCAGGTTTAGACCTGGTTTAGACCTGGTTTAGTTCTGGTCTAGACCTAGTTTAGTCCACGTTTAGTCCTGGTCTAGTCCCGGTCCCCCCTGCATCCCCCATCTATCAATCGGCAAAGGTCTACAGTCTCTTAGCCAATCAGGACGCAGAACACAATGTTACACTATTAAAAAAAAAGTTACACTAAAAAAAATCCGCGAAAAAGCGAGGCTGCGAACAGTGAACCACAATAGAGCGAGGGACCACTGTACTCAGGCTCAAAACGATAGGGACGGCCATCATACTCAAATACCTCCTCTTCAGTCTCAAAGTCCGAATCTTCAGCCATGTCTCGCTCGCAACAGAAAAGTTCAGAGCGTTGTTTATCTGTGAATCAGCTGGGAATTCGCACATGCGCGCTGTCCTCTGATGACGTCATCAAATGAAAATATAGCTGGATATCGGGTTTCAGGCCGCTTTTGAATCCACCGAAAACCTACACTGACACATCGAGCTTCTGTGATTTGAAATGTGCTAAAGTTTGTGTTATTTGGTGACTGCAACATCGTGCCCCGAGCACTCACGTTACCTGGATAGATTCTAACCTACCAAATCTACGGAACTGCTCCAAATGTTACTAAAGTGCTATGGGTGAATAAATCAATGTGTTTTATTACCGAAATAAGGTTCAGATTGTAAAAAACGTTAATATTCCTTTAAGAAATCCTATATGGTTGTGACTGGATTGTGGAAATAAAGAGACCACAAGTGTCTGACTTGACTAACACTGTGGTTTTGTGTGTTATGAAATACTAAGAACAAAACAAGTTCCAATGGGTAGGCATGCATGTATTTAACACTGTAAGGTCTCAGATGTGTACACACACACTCACATCAAGAGACCTCCCTCTCTATGGAGATAAAACTAGGTCCCCATAACATATCCTTCATTGTTATATCTAAATATGTGGTTTGAAATAGATTAAGTTTAGGGTTTACATTAAGTTCAATGTTCAAGTCCCTAAAAATAAAACCCAGAAATGCATTAAGTAATTTTTTCACACTTTACCGTCTTAAAAACATGAAAAAAATATCCATTTATTTACTACAAGTGTTTTTATTCCTCAAAAATACCTTGTAAAACATGCATTCTTACAGTGAGCGGGATCGCCTTAACACAGATCTGACCTGTAACATGGCCTGGTGGTGGCCCTGCTTGTCTCCATGCAGATATACAAGTTTAATTCTATACTGTGAAATATTCCAGACAAATCAGTCTCCATGGAGACAAGCAGGTAGCAGATCCTCCACCTGAAAAGTATAGCTTAGTTCACCTTAAAGTTAAAGGTACAGTATGTAACTTTCACCTGAATGATTACATGGAAATCAAATGTTAAAAGCACACAAGGGAATATTCTTCATAAAGATTGATATGCTATACCGTGGACTATTATAGATAAAGGAACAACATTTCCATGAAAACAAGCAGATGCAAGCTTTTTTTCCAGGCCAAACAGACTTTGAAGGTTTGTGGAGACGCAAGCTTGCTCACCGCAAGGACGCATGTTTTACAGTGCAATAAACACCACTAAAATGACAAAGACATGGATATATTTACAGAAAGTTCCATTCTGTGTCTTTAAGTGTCTGTTACCTTTGTCGAGTTTGCTGTAGATGTGTTTGGGCAGTTCCTGTGAGGACTCCACGTTGGGGGGGTACACGTACAGAGCGCGGCTGTGGGGTCCACTGGCATCTCTCAGCTCCACTGAGTCTTTACAAACATTTAAGATGTTTCTTCTGAAGTCCTGCACCTCTGGGTCCTTCACCAGCTCAAACTCAATCACTGGCATCCCAATGGCAAAACCTGACAGAGAAATCATATTTAAATGACACTTATTGTTGTAGGTTTATTTTCCTTTTAAATAAGCTTTTGGTCAAACTTCACCTTTTCAAATTACAGTGGTCCCTCATTTATCGCAGGGGTTACGTTCTAAAAATAACCCGCGATAAGCGAAATCTGTGAAGTAGGACAACTTTATATTTTACAATTATTATACATGATTTAAGGTTGTAAACGCCTCTCCACACATATTATACACTTTTCTCAGACTGGAATTAAGGTTTTCTCACATTTCTCCCTCATTTAAACACTCAAACTTTAGTAGATTTTCAACCAAAAAAATGTATTAATAGTGACGCGTGTATTTCACAGTTCCTCTGACCGTGCCTCTTTGTCCTGGCCCCGCTCTGCCTTGGTGCAAGCATCTTTTACCGACTTTTTTTTCTTTTGCGTGAGAAGATTCTTATAAACAGACATGCCACCAGTGACGGACTGAGCGGTCTGGCATTTGGGCACATGCCAAACACCTTGGGCCGCGAGTATGAGACCGTGCAGAGTCTACCGAATACCTAATGCTGCTCTATCACGGATTTGACCACGATGAGCAGGTGCACGTGTCTGCACGCACACTTCTCCGGGTGGTCAATGCGCATTGGGTTGTAGCAGCAGTGTTTCCGCAGAACAAACTGGTGGAACCTGGAGTCCAGGCAGCAGTCCTGAGAGCGCACGGATGTGTTCTCACTACAGTTCAGAACCTGCGCGTCCCAAGACGTGGCAGTGCCTTTGGATGAGCGCGGTGCGCCCTGCTCATCCCTCTGTGCTCATACTGTGTTTGAATGAGAAGCAGTCTGAGCCGCACCAGGCTCTGGGGCCGCTCGCTTTCAGCCCCAGTGTGGAGCATGAGGAAGGATGTGAAGACCAGGGACAGACTCAGCACATGGCTTCAGCAGACCCAAAAAGAGCCGCTCCCTACGGATCCAGTGACTCATGTCTCCGCAACCCTCGCACATCCAGCCGGACCCCCCAATTTAACCTAGATTTTTTTTTTTCAAGATTATGGGCTTAAAACTGCGCAGGAGAAGTTGAGTGTTTTACCTGTGACGCAACAATATGGGCAAAATGCAAACGGAGAATTTCTGAGTGCTCAGAGAAGACAACTTTTGCATTAATGGAGTAATGAAACGTACGAATGAACCCAGCTACAACTCCACATATGTTTTATTATGTAACTACATTGTGATTCAAAATGGGCCAAATTGTGAAAACTTTTGACAAACTTTATTTGCTCCCTCGCTGTACTATACTGCCCTACAAACAGAAAACGCAATAACTGTGTACTCAAAATTGAGTTAAGACCAAAGACAACTTCATAACACCCGTTTTATTTGATGACAATGGTTTACAGCTCAACTCTGTCTTGTTTTTGAGAAATCTTAATGTGAAATTTGCAGTAAGTACAGTTCTATCAGTGATTCAGAGAAAAATGCTAAAATAAATAACTGTAGCTCAGAATATTGTAACTGGCGAATTCAAACGCACTGTGATACTGCACTGTTTCATGGTTTTACTGGAGAATTTTACACAATTCACAGATATTGCAACATGGTTTGTTCTCCAATTCTGAAATGGGACAAAAAACAGACTTTCATAATTTCTTATTCAACACAAACTAGAATACTGAATGTTTTTGGCGGTAGAGCTGGTATGACTGAAAACTGAAATCACAGTATTTTTCAAAATTATATCATGTCACAGTATTTGACGGTATTTTCTTTTTCATGCATGACTAGGTGTTAACCCCATTTCCTAATAATTTAGAGAATAATTACTGCAGTAAATTTGACTTGGTAAAACATATCTGGGTCCAGTGCTTTAATCATCTCCCTGAAGCACCTTTCTCAACAGGTCTAAGTGGTATCATGTCTTTGGCAAAGTGGATAGTAATAGCGTTGGTAATATAGTTCCACCGTTTGCTTTTCTTGTCGTAGGCAGTCCCCTTAGCAAACGCGTCTTTGAGTGACGTCTGGCTCGCATTTTGTGTTGCAGTGCAAACTTGAACGTTCCCTACAGACGTGGAAGAGGATGCAGATCTTAGTTTCATGCATTCTTCATATTCCAGGACATGTATGTGACAGAGGTGGTGAAGCAGATTGCTTGTGTTGCCTCCTGCGGCTACAACTTTAGCCCAACAACATTTACAGAATATGGTTGTCTGCCAGATTTTTTTTTTTTAAAGCCAAAGTACTTCCACACAACTGACACGGCTCCTCTTTTTGGTATAAGTTCCTCTGTGTCCAACATTTTTTCCGTTCATGTGTTCACTGCTCAACACACACTGAGCTTCCACCGCTCTCATGCAAAACAGTCCCCCTCTCAAAGAATGTCCAGCAGCGCAATGTTTCGCCCCCTTCTTGACGTTTTGTATGCACACACTCACTGGTATTGGGGTATATGATATGATATATAATTTAAAAAAAACACCGGTATTCAGTATGAACTGGTATACTGCCCAGCCCTGTTTGGCGGTAAAAGATCTCCTCAAACATGTTTTCTCAGATCACCTCATTTTCTGAACTTTAACTGTACATTCATTCTCTGACTCCTTGCTGAAGGCAGATGCTTTTTTCCCTCACTCTCTCATCTACTGTTCTGTGTCTGCTGTGCCTCTTCGTCTCATCTCTTATTTCTCCAGCTGGAGTAGATTTTCGAAATCCTAAATTATGGAATTGATAAGTTGGTCCGTCAACGCAATTGGCACACTTTTTTTCCACGAAGAAATGTGGGTTCGGAAGAGTGGGCTTGTCCAGACGGAAGTATTTACCATTTGGATTTTTGATGGCAGGACATCTGATGATTGGCCTGGGGACATTTCTGATCTATCGGAAAATTGGAAAACTGGCAGGGAATAAAGAGCCCCCGAAGCTGTCAGCTGTCATTTTACACCATAATGGAACAGTTGCAGACCTAGGGAAGGTACTACATCAGAAGGTGAAAGAGATTCAGGAACTGTACCATCTCCAATCTGTGAATACCCCCTGATGCTCGGATACTATCACGAATATGTTTGTTGAACTGTGTGAAACAAGTGGCTCAGTCTGCAATCATCTACGCGCCAGGAGGGAGGACTGGAGAGTCTCAACGGCCCCGCTTGGTGACATGAAGTTTGGGACTTTGCAGTACCAGGTTTCAGACCAATTGTCCGTTCATCTGAGTTCTAAAGTGTATCGATTATGCGCATTCTCCCCTGGTTAATTAATTTTCTACAATAAACAGGACTGCTGTGTTTTGTCTGTATTTCTGCTACACTAGATATTCCAAGGACATGCAGCTGTGATAACAGCTTACCATGATCTCAAATGGACATAATATACATTGGCTAGAACCCAATGACACCCCCCTGTAATGTATTTCCATACAAAAAACACATCATGTTTACCGTTCCACTGTATTATGTCGTATGTGTTTGTGACTACTGTTATTGATTGTATCTGAATTTTCTATTCTGTTCATGTTCTGTTATCGCTGATGAGAGGGGTGAGATGTTGGCGCACTATGTTGGCTGCTTTAAGGTCAAGAGACCTGTCCATTTCCAATCTCATCTTGTATAACAATGAAAAATAAAGCTTCCATTCCAAAGGCCAAAGGTCAAATCAGTTGTGATTGATAAGACCTCATCATACGGTAACACAAACACACTATCATTAATGTACCTCTGACATACACAGGGGGATGGCAGCTAAACTTTAAAGCTTTTTATTTTTTTAGTTTAACTGTCAGCGCAGTTACTCTGTTTTTCCTTTGTAGGGCAGTACAGATGAAGCAGGTATTGCCACTTAAGGCTGCAGAAATGATAATCTGGCGTTTAATCTGGTGGGGCGGCACGGTGGCTGAGTGGGTAGCGCTCATGCTTCCAGGTTCGATTCCCGGGTCGCCCAGACCTTTCTGTGTGTGTTCTGTGTGGAGTTTGCATGCATGGTCTGGGTTCGATCCCCGGGGTCGCCTGGGGCCTTTCTGTGTGGAGTTTGCATGTTCTCCCCGTGTCTGGGTGGGTTTCCTCCGGGCACTCCGGTTTCCCCCACCAACCCAAAACATGCACCATAGGTAAATCCTCCAGCTTAGGTCCTGACCAAGCCGAAGCAAGAAGATCATGGAGATGGTCCCCGGGCGCAGTAATGTGCTGCTCACTGCTCCTAATAACAGGATGGGTTAAATGCAGAAATGGAATTTCCCCACTGTGGGACTAATAAAGGCATAGCTTTCTTTCTTTCTTTCTTTCTTTCAATTGTTTAAATTTAATAGAGGCGAAGTCGTTTGGTAGAACAGAGCCTGACTGATTGGATTTTTTACTAAGTTTGTCAATACATGCTTTAATGAAATATGCGTGAAAAGTCCCTCAGTCGTCCAGGTAGAATCCATGATCAAAAGAGAATCCGTCATTAAACAGAAATGGGGGAGTTAGACATAACTTGTCTCCCATTTATAATGCGATTCTTAGACCAGTCAAACAGAGCCAGGGCAGAGGGGTGGAGAGGGTCGTTAGACGTTGAATAGGGGGTCGAAACTAGCCGACAGATTAGGGGGGATCGTTTTCAGAGCTTTGTCATTGTAGGACGCGCCTCCCGGCAGCTAGATATAAGCAGGGTCTAACCAGTACAATAACCAGAGCTGACGAAGCCTCTCGGATGAGCGGCGAAACGTTTTCAACCAAACAAACTTTGTCCAGTTGACAAATTGAACTTCTCCTTTGATCACCTTTAATGAAATATGTTTTTTTTAATCAAATTATGTAATTAAGACATTTAAAAGTATTTGTCACTATCGTAGACGACCTTTTCAAATTCATACAGAAAATTTGATAATCTGAAATATTCCTCATGACGTCTTTTTTCGATTGCTTTCAGCAAATTGTTCCAGACTGATATGTCAATCTGGTGTAAGCCAGTTTACCAAAGTAGCTAATAAATGGGAGTAGTAGTAGATTATCTAATGCCGATTTCAGACTGGGGCCATCTTGAAATTTAAACCACCTCTTACCAATTTCCCTGTTGAGTATCTTCTCTTCTCTGTTGCCGACGGGTTCGATGACTTTAAGAAAAGGCTGAAAGAGCCTTAAGTCGCACAGTCTTCGAGTTTCATCGTAAAACTCCTCACGCTCCGCTTCCTGCAACAAAATCAACACAAAAAACAACCACTCAATCTCACTCAGTCTCCATCTCTCCACAGGTGTCCAATGAGTGCTTGGTGTGAGAGCTAGTTTAACTTGCCCCAAGGGCAGCAGAGAATAAAGTGATTCTAATGTGGAATTGAGCTGGTTTCCTGTACCTGTGTCACGCTCACAAAGATGTAGGAGGTCTCTTCTTGGAGCAGCTGGTGCAGTGGGTATTTCCGAGCTTCTTTGAACAGCTCATGTTTGATGGTGATGAGGGTGGCTTCTCTGAGACACTCCAGAGTCAGGATCATACCATTGGGAAGGAGACAGTCCACCAGGATCCTGAAACACAGAAGAATTAGTATGATTTTTCAACTATTTCTGTGCTAATTTCCAGAATTGGCTAGCTAAAATGATCTTGTGAGATTATTTTCCTTGAGTTTATATTTGGATTGGAGAAAAAAAGGGTCACGTGTTGGTGAGTTACATTTCTTGCAGTTCTAAAAAGCGGTAGTAGAATGGAAAGAAAAATATTAAATCAAATAAGGCCAGAATTAGTAATTATGTTAAATCTCGTCTTGTTCTCATGGACCCAATCTCGTATCTTGTCTCGTCTTGTGGAAATTGTGTCTTATCCCATCCTTATCTTATTTATGCTGCCTTTGCACATATGGCATATTTGTATTCTTGTTTTTAATGTATTGTTTCTAATGGGGTTTTAGTTCTTTTAGCTGCATTATGCACTGTTGTCACTTTTCTAGATGTGTGGATGTGAATGAATGAATGAGCTGACTCACTGCCAAACAAAATGTACCTGTTGGTACTAATAAAATAACCTTTAAATCTTTTAATGCTCCAATGCTCAAGGTCAGTGCTTCCCAATATTTTCTATCTGGGACCACCAAAATAACAATGTGAACAACTTTTGGCCCTCATAGCAAAGTTAAAGATTTATTGCATTTTTTATTTAGGTATAGGCGTATAGGCGTATATGGTATAGGCGTATATGGTATAGGCGTACCAGCCTGGCATCGGAGTGGAGGATGCCGTCATCTACCTGCTGCATCGCTCACTGTCTCACCTGGAGAACCCCGGCAGCACTGTGAGGATTCTCTTCTTTGACTTCTCCAGTGCTTTCAACACCATCCAGCCACTGCTCCTCAGGGACAAACTGGAGACCGCCGGTGTGGACTGTGACCTGGCAGACTGGATCCTGGACTACCTCACAAACCGGCCCCAGTTTGTGAGAGCCAAGAACTGTGTGTCTGACCTCCTGACCTGCAGTGTGGGGGCGCCCCAGGGCACTGTCCTTGCGCCCTTTCTTTTCACCCTCTACACTGCAGACTTCAGACACAACACGGACAGCTGTGTCCTGCAGAAGTTCTCTGATGACTCTGCCATCATTGGTCTCATCAAGGATGACGATGATGGGGAGTACAGGGGACTAATACAGGACTTCGTGGACTGGAGTCAGCGGAACCACCTCATCATCAATGCAGGAAAGACCAAGGAGATGGTGGTGGACTTCCGCAGACGCCACTCTACTGCCCCCTCAGTGAACATCCAGGGAAGGGACATTGAGAGAGTGGACTCTTACAAGTACCTGGGTGTTCATCTGAACAATAAGCTGGACTGGACTCATAACACAGACGCACTGTGCAGGAAGGGCCAGAGTCGGCTCTATCTCCTGAGGAGACTCAGGTCTTTTGGAGTGAGAGGGCCACTCCTGAAGACCTTCTATGACTCTGTGGTGGCATCAGCCATCCTGTACGGTGTGGTCTGCTGGAGTAGCAGCATCACAGAGAGGGAGAAGAAGAGGCTGGACAAGGTCATCAAGAAGTCCAGCTCTGTCCTGGGCTGTCCTCTGGACTCAGTGCAGAAGGTGGGGGACAAGAGGGTCCTGGCTAAGGTCACCTCTATGCTGGACCATGAGTCTCACCCCCTGCAGGACGCTCTGTCGGCTTTGGAGAGCTGCTTCAGTGAGAGACTGATTCACCCTCGCTGTGTGAAGGAGAGGTTTCGCAGGTCTTTCCTTCCTGCTGCTGTTAGACTGTACAACGAACACTGTTAACATGTCATTCAACGTATCTGCACTACAATATTCAACTATAATCCAGAGTCTATTTTTAGGTCTAGGTTTAAATTATCCTAGGCCATTATTTATTTATTTATTATATTGTCCTGTTGCATGTTACTTTTTCCTGCTGTTCTTGATCTGTGCGTTGCAACACTGGAATTTCCCCACTGTGGGACTAATAAAGGCATATCTTATCTTATCTTATCTTATCTTATTTAATGCCTTGTCATTATTGTTAAAGGTCCTATATTACACATAAAAGCTTGAAATCCACGCCATATTAAAGAAATTTGTATTTCTTTGAAATGGCTACTTAAATGAACTCTACTCAGTATTATTATTTGTCCAAGAGTATTCTGAATGGTAGCCAAACAACTCAATATCAGAGTTTTGGAATTTCTTACCTGAGGAAATAAGAATGGCTGACTTTGTAGGCACTTTTAAATTGAAGTTAAAACACACTACAGAATGCCTTTTTTTTTTTTTTTTTACAATAGCACAGTTATTTTTATTCTGTATTGTACTGTTTTAATCTGTGCCTTATGTCTGTTTATTTAACTGTATGTAAAGCACTTTGCAACTCTGTCAAGAAAAGTGCTATAAAAAAAACATGTATGATTATTTCAAAATCATTGTCAAGAGATAGCTACATCTGAAACTTTTGCTACTACAGTTTTATCATCAGTACTAGGGACAGGACGAGACACAATTTCCACAAGACGAGACACAAGACTGGGTGCAGGAGAACGAGACAAGACAAGATTTTAACAGAATTCCTAGTATATAAATTTCACAATTCAGTTTCCATTTTTGGCCTCAAGAGTTTTTTATTTATTAGATTTCATATTTTTGTTTCCATTCTACTACCGCTTTTTCACACTATAAGAGATGTAACTCAATAACATGTGGCCGTTTTTTGTCCAACCCAAATATAAACTGAAAAAATTCAGTAGATAATTTTTTTCATGTCCACATGATTTTGTGGCAATTTTGTCTCATGAGATCTTGTGGCACAAGATTCTATCCTTTTCTATCCGTTACTGTACACACTGTACCTGGGGGGCATGAGGTGGATCCCCCATAGCTCTCCGGAGGACGGCCGTGGAGGCATCTCTCCCTCTGAGTCTCGCCACTGCAGAGAGAAACGACCAAGAACTCAACCTGCAAGAGAAGGATGTATATCTGTGAACAATATGACGAGAGATATTTGAGCTTTTTAGTAGGGATGTAACAATAGCCGAAAAAGTCTCACAATAATATCATGGACCATCACAATAAATCAAGTGTCAAGTGTCTTTGCTTAAATTAATAGTTATTGTGCAGCAATAGCTAAAAAAAATAAAAAATAAAAATAAACAGCGGGAACAACATAGAAAATGATCCTTTGCTCTGTTCCAGTGCAGACTACAGAAATCCCTCGTTTATTGCGGGGGTTAGGTTCCAGAAATAACCCGCAATACGTGAAATCCGCGAAGTAGGACATCTTTATATTTTATAATTATTCTACATGTTTTAAGGCTGTAAACGCCTCACCACACACATTATACACTTTTCTCAGACTGGAATTAATATTTTCTCACATTTCTCTCTTGTTTAAACACTAACTTTCGTAGATTTTCCACCAAATTATTAATAGTGACACGTAGGGGTGGGGGGGTGGAGGGTCACGAAACAAGGCAAAGAGCCGCAATTCTGGTTTAGATCTGGTCTAGTCCTGCGCAGGGCGCACCGCGCTCATTCAATGGCACTGTCACATCCCGGGACGCGACGCGCACCAACCTCTTGGAGAAGTGCGCGACACGTGCATCACCGGCGCGAGGCCACGCATACACCGGGGCTGCGAGCACAAGATCGAACCGCCCGGCCCGGGCCACAAACCAGCCGCACGAAACCAGCAAAGAGCGGCGCGTGCTGGTTTAATCCCGGTTTAGTCCAGGTCTAGACCTGGTCCAGTCCTGGTTTAGTCCAGGTCCAGTCCTGGTTTAGACCTGGTTTAGACCTGGTCTAAACCTGGTTTAGTTCTGGTCTAGACCTGGTTTAGTCCACATTTAGTCCTGGTCTAGTCTCTTAGCCAATCAGGACGCAGAACACAATGTTACACTATTATAAAAAAAATTTTGAAAAAAAAAAAAAAAATCTGCGAAACAGCGAGGCCGCGAACTGTGAACCGCGATAGAGCGAGGGATTACTGTACATGAAGAAATAAGTGTTATAACCACATTTAAAGGGACAGTGTGTAAGATTTTTACCCGTTAATTACCTAAATTGAAGATACCCATTCAAAAATACATTGTTTTTCAAGCCTTTTCACTTCCATCATGAAATCAAAGTATTCTTTTGGACTTGGATATAGTCACATAAAAGGGGGATTGACCCCATGTAGAGGCAGCCATTTTGATTACGAGAGCTGCAGAAGGACATTTGGGCTCCGCCTTCGCCTTCGGCAAGGCTCGTGGTTTTGGGTAAACAACACAAGCATGCTGCCGGATCACACGTCGTAATGGATCCAACACGTGTTTTGGACTAAATTGTTTTACTGGATTTTAATCGCTGGATCCTTACGGACAGATTGAGACCAAGTTTATGGTGAAATACTGAGTTTGACCTGTCCAGAGCCTTCAAAGGTAAGCTAAGTAACAAACCTCGTTTTGTGCTTTTCCGCATAAAAGCCCCATGTGCTCGGGGAGTGATTATTGTGCCGGGAAATGAATTGCATAGTCAAAAAGAGGAGACTGTAAGGTTTCATTTGATGTGTAGAGTGTCATGGTACACGATCGGGAATGTGTGTTTTCATGCGAAAAGAAAAAAAAACAGTGAACGGGACCGCGTTTTATTTATACCGTAGTTGTCGGCGAGGGCTTGCACAGCGACGGGGGCGCGCGGGTACGCGAGCTGTCCGCATTACGGCGCGCCCGGGTGACCCTCGAGGTCTGCCGTAGCCAAAAGAGGAAGTGCATGGTACCTACACCACCTATGCGCCACGAATCCTACACACTGCACCTTTAAAGCTTTGTTCTTTTGATTAATATTAATATTAATATTAATAACTTGCCTTGGTCATTTTGGGTGGGAACTATTTTTCTGTGCGGAAAAAGACAGACGAAGCACGCACCACGTGGACAGGGGAATCCCTGTTTACGCACCAGAAAGGGAGTTCCCCCGTTGCGTGCTTCGTCTTTCTTTTTCCGCACTGAAAAATAGTTCTCACCCAAAATGACCAAGTCAAGCTCTCCGTGTTGATTTGCACATTTATTTGCACTCGATATGAATGCGCACTACACAGAAAGTAATTGGGAAAAGCATCGAGCAAATTAATTCCTTTTGGCCGAAATCTTTCTCTGGCGCCGTTGCCTCCAGTCTAACGCGGAGGAGCAGCAGCTCGCGCGGCGGTCAGTGCTAACAGACTCGGACAATGGCTGGGTGACCAGGAAACCGCTTTTCATCACTTGTTTTAGTCTCTGGACTGTGGGGAGATGCCCAAATTTGACCTGGGGGTGGCATATCCCTTTAAGGCTAATTAAGGTGTAGTTATTATTTATTGTTACCAGCATTTCAAACTACAAAAGCAGTACCTTTACATTCAGTACCTGTAACTTCTTTTTCATGCTCCACTCCTTCAATCAGAGTTTTCTATCTGATTTTATCACAAATGTCCTTTGTAAAGCTCCAGTGTGCAGTTTGCTTCAGGGCCAATGGAAAGTATTTCATGTGTACTATAGGACAGGTGGGGCATTTGCATAAACAATGGCTTCAGACAAGAGAACAATAATTGAACTAAACTGTCAGTAGTAGGAGAGGATGAACCCAAGAACCTCCAGAGTGTTTTCGTTCAAATACAAAGCGATGGTTGAAGATTAACAACATGCTGGAGCTTATGTCCTCTTTAAACAGTAATGACAACAAAAAGAGCTGTGAGAATTACAAAATAAAGCCTTTCCAAAATTAGAGAATCATTTTGAAGGTTTGTTAATTATAAAAGAACTATATAGCCAATCAGCTGTGAGCGAGCCTCGTTATGTACGCGGCATTTCATGAAACTGGAGAAAATCCTTAACTTGCTACGTAAATGCTACGTAAGAAGGAACTCTCGCCTCGGGACACCGGATACGTTCAGGATATGTCAGTTTCTCCGGAGCTCCGCATAATTAAAGTCCGTGGATATACGCGACACGCGCATACTCGTGGATACGCGAACTATCGGACAACACAACACGGCAAACTGTTACAACAGAGCTGATCCGTTCTTACTGGGTGAGTCAGATTATCAGATTATTTTTGCATCAAAGGGACATATTAGCTGAGAGAAGGGTACGTGTCTTTTTTACATTCACATAGCTCACTGAACATGAGCTGTAGGCCTGGCCTATATCACAGATAACAACATAACGCTGTTTTAAACATGTGCATTTTGCAATAACAAACTGTGTACAGCTGTGTACACCTTCATTCAATTTTTCAACCGCAGGGTCTTTTTTTATATATATCTCTTTGCAATTTCGTTGAGAAAGATTTTGGGTGTGTGTGTGTGCAATTATATATATATATATATATATATATATATATAATATCCCTAATAGATATATATATAATATATCTATTAGGGATGCAAATTATCGGTTAATTCATTAACTGATAGTTGATTGACCTTATCGATCGATTAACGATTAACTGATAAGCGGCGTTTTTCACATGAATTTTAGTGTTTCAATAGGGTCTTTAAGAATATAAGCTATAGTATACATAACACTGAGTCAAAAATATATCATAGTATTATTATACTATAGTATATTCCTCAATTAATTATTCCTTAGTAAAAAGCAGACAAATGTATTGATGCTGAATAACAAAATACAGTAATCCCTCGCTCTATCCAATTTTTTTTTTAATAGTGTAACATTGTGTTCTGTCCTGATTGGCTAAGAGACTAGACCAGGACTGAACGTGGACTGGACCAGGTCTGAACCAGGTCTGGACCTGGACTGGACCTGGACTGGACCTGGACTGGACCTGGACTGGACCTGGACTGGACCGGGTCTAGACCGGGTCTAGACCTGGACTAGACCAGGATTAAACCACCACGTGCCGCTGCTGGTTTCGCCGCGGCCCGCGCTCCGAGCCGCAGGCCAGCCGCGCGGGGCTCGGGGCGCGGCGAAACCAGCAGCAGCGGCACGCATGCTGAGCAGTGCCGTTGGCGCCTGCGGTCGGCTGTGAGTCGAGCTTGGCGCAGCGCGGTTGCCTTGTTTCATGACCGCGCGTGTCCGCGGTTAGCGGTTAATTACAATTAATACATTTTGATCGACCAACGTCTTAATCGACAATTAACCGTTAATCGATTAATTGTTGACATCCCTTATATATATATATATATATATATATATATATATATATATATATATATATATATATATATATATATATATATATATATATATATATTATATATATATATATATTATATATTATATATATATTTATATATTAGGGCTGGGAATATTAACGTGTTAATCACGATTAATCGCGATTAGAGTTATGATCGCGAACAATTTTTTTAATCGCGATCAGATATCAGATATCGCGAGATATCAATTTTAAACATGCAAAATAAATCACGATTAATCGCGATTAACTATGAAATTTCTGAGATTAGTTGCGATCAAGAAAATTAATCGTTTGACAGCCCTAATATATATATATATATATATATATATATATATATATATATATATATATATATATATATATATATATATATATATATATATATATATATATAGATAGATATAGTTGTGTTTAGGGTCGCCAACCGTCCCTTGAAAAATGGAATCGTGTCTGTGACTTTCCGCTTTTTTCATGACTGATGACTTTCATCCCTGTGTATACATGTTCATCAGGGCTCGCAAATGCCAATGGTTAAAGAGTCTTCAAGGAAACCCTTGCAAAATGAAAGTCCCGTGGTCAGTTCAATATTAAACTTTTGCACCGTATATTCTCCGTCAAAATGCGCGCACCGAACCGTGACCCCCGAACCGTGATGGTTCAATACGAATACATATACCGTGCCACCCCTAATAATAATAAAGCATTTTATTTAAAAGCGCCTTTCAAAACACCCAAGGGCACTGCACAAGGTTAAAAACAAATAAAAAGCACAAACAAACAATACAATAAAACATAAAAAACAAAATAAAAACAAAATCAGAGTGGAGTGATTGGCTATGAGAGGAAGGACAGTCTGAACAGGTGGGTTTTGAGTCTGGATTTAAAGAGAGGGAGAGAGTCGATATTACGGAGGTCAGAAGGGAGAGAGTTCCAGAGCTGATGGTGACGAGACGGGCAGAGGGGACAGAGAGCTGAAGAGTGGAGAAAGAATGGAGGGTGTGGGATGGAGTGGCGATGTGGACGAGGTCAGATATGGTGGGGCTAGGTTGTGTAATGCTTTGAAGGTGGTAAAGAGTATTTTGAAGTTAATTCGCTGTTTCATGGAGAGCTAGTGGAGTTCTTGTAGTACGGGGGTGATGTGATGAATAGTGGGGGTCCGAGTGATAATCCGGGCTGCAGAGTTCTGTAGGAGCTGCAGTTTCTGAAGGGATTTTTGGGGAGACCAAAAAGAAGAGAGTTACAGTAATCGATGCGAGCGGTGTCAAGGCTGTGGACTAAGATGGCAGTGGTGTGAGGAGTGAGGGAAGGGCGGAGACGAGAGATGTTGCGTAAGTGGAAGTATGCAGACCGGGTGACAATACTGATGTGAGAGTGAAATGAAAGTGTGCTGTCGAGGATGACACCCAGACTCTTGACCTGAGGAGAGGGATGGACAGTTGAGTTATTAATGTTCATGGAGAAGCTGTTAGATTTGGAGAGTGTGGATGGAGTGCCTACTAGGAGGACTTCTGTTTTGGAACTATTGAGCATCAGGAAGTTGGAGGAGAACCAAGAGTTGATTTCCTGTAAGCAGAGGGTAAGGGAGAATGATGGAGGAGGGTTTGGAGGAAAGGTAGAGCTGGGTGTCATCTGCATAGCAGTGAAAATGAATGTTGTGCTTATGGAAGATATGGCCAAGAGGGATTATGTAGATGATAAAGAGGAGGGGCCCCAGGACAGAGCCCTGGGGCACCCCCGCGCAGACAGGAAAGGTGTTGGATGTGTGTGATTTGAGATGAATATACTGTGTGCGGTCGGTGAGGTATGAGGTAAACCAGCTGAGGGGGGTGTCAGTAATGCCGATTGAAGATAGTCTATGGAGGAGGGTGCTGTGGGAGATAGTGTTGAAGGCTGCGGTAAGATCAAGGAGGATGAGGATGGAAAGTAAACCCGTATCAGCTGCCATAAGGAGGTCATTGGTGATTTTTATGAATGCAGTTTCTGTGCTGTGGAGGGGTCGAAAGCCTGATTGGAACAGTTCATACAGATTGTTATTACTGAGGTGGGTGTGGAGTTGAGAGGCAACAGTCTTTTCAAGGATTTTGGAGATGAAGAGTAGGTTGGAAATGGGGCGGAGGTTACTGAAATCGTTGGGGTCTACACCAGGTTTTTTAAGAATTGGAGTAACTGTGGCGGTTTTGAGTGATGAGGGGACAGTACCAGAGGTGAGAGAAGAGTGGATAATATTGGTGATGAGGGGAGCTAGTACAGGGAGGCAGGTTTTAACAAGAGCTGTGGGGAGTGGGTCAAGGGGACAGGTGGAGGATTTGGATTTTTAAATAATTTCTGTGATGTCCATGGCAGAAGGGAGGGTAAAGCTGGAAGATTGGGTACCGGGGTATGAGGCAGGGGTAAAGTAAACTGTAGAAACTGCAGCTCCGCATGAAATCAGGTGTTGATGGATATTAGTGATCTTAGATGTAAAGGACATGAGTGAGTTACAGAAGTCAGTGGATTGTAAGTGGTAAGGGAGTGAGTCAAGATTCAAGATTCAAGATTGTTTATTTGTCATATGCAGAATCAACACAAGGTCAACAATGCAATGAAATGCTTAGGATCAGTAGAACCGTTGACTCGCTAAGATAGTCAAGAAGTACTAATAACATGCAATAATAGTACATGGTAAAAAAAAGTGTTGCAAAAGTGCAGGGGAAGAAGAAAACAATATAATAAACAATATAATAAACAATAAAATAAACTATGTAATCAAATGTAATAAAAAATACAAGGTACAATGTACAAGGTGCAGGTAGGATTAAATCAAAGATCAAATAAGGTGTAAGTATTTCACAGATTGCACATAATATGGTGTGGTGTAGGTGTTGCATGTGGATTTCGTATTGCACATAGTATGGTATAAGCTATGCCTTTATTAGTCCCACAGTGGGGAAATTCCATGTCTGCATTTAACCCATTCTGTTATTAGGAGCAGCGAGCAGCACATTACTGCGCCCGGGGACCATCTCCATGATCTTCTTGCTTCGGTTTGGTCAGGACCTCAGCTGGAGGATTTTACCTATGGTGCATGTTTTGGGTTGATGGGGGAAACCGGAGTGCCCGGAGGAAACCCACCCAGACACGGGGAGAACATGCAAACTCCACACAGAAAGGCTCGGGCGATCCAAATCTATTATTATACTGTTACTATACTATTATTAAGATAAATGGATATAAGGTGTATTTTGAAAGAAACCAATAAGAACCGTACAGAACCGAAAACCGTGACCCTTAAACCGTGATACGAACCGAATCGTGCCACCCCAGTACACAGTGAGACCAGTATGTGAAAAAGACAAAATTAGGTGTGTCTATCACTCCAATACATTTGCTTCCCTATCCCAAAAATGTCTGAAGTGAAACAAACACTATATGTAAGACATCCGCTGAGTCTCTCAATATCCCTAACTTATTGTGAGTAGTGTACTTTATTAGTGATTGACAGGTTGGTGGTTAAATCCCTGAATTATGTAGTTCTTACTGCTGCTGTGCGCTTGAGCAAGACACTTTAGCTGCTAGTTCTAATTTCTATTCTCTTGTGCAGTTGTAATGTGTTGAATTTCTTTAGTCCACCATAGCTCTAGACATTTTTTTCTCTGTGTAATTCCTTAGCTGTGGCCAGTCTGTTGTTTTTGGCTGAGTGTCCGAAATGTCCCCTCTGGCCACAGGGGGCAGCATGTGTCATGCTGAGGCAGAGCCACAGTGTCTGTGGCGAGTCCTCTTAATGTGAACTCACCCTAAAGACTAAAGACAGCACAAGATAGGGAAACTCATGGGGCAATTGTGCAATACTGAACCAAAATATGTGTAAATGGAGTGGAAAAACTACTACATTCTGAGTGTTGCAAAATAAATATTTAAAAATAAGGCTGGGAATCATGGTACAATACACGATATGGCTCACAATACAATATTATCATGATATGGTAATACATGTGATGATCTATATATTACACATGATACTCTGATCTATGGCTGTTTTTTTAAAGATGCATTGTGTAACTTTTCTGGTGAAGGGTCCGTCAAATGCTTTTCTCCAAGGAGATGTTTTTGTTTTGTCTAGAATGTCTCACAGTATGATATTAAACCTTTATATCTTCATGGAGACCAAGTTACAGGTCAGATCTGTGGAGAGATGACCCCGCTCACAGAATGCCTGTTTTTCAAGGTATTTTTGAGATATAAAACCACCTGTAATTGAATAAATGTAAGGTAGAGTTGTTGAATGTCATACTGTGGAACATCCAGGCAGAGAAATGATATATCTTTGAAACAAGCAGGTGACGGACTCCCCATTGAAAATGTTACAAAGTGCACCTTTAAGAACCAAAGACATATTAGCAGCAATATTTCTTTGTTAAATCACTACCGTACTTGTGCAGTTAATATGAAATACAGCTATTTTACTCATCAACATAGTGTCAAATATGTGTACAGTGAACCCTCGCTGTATCGCGGTTCACTCTTCGCGGCCTCGCTGTTTCGCGGATTTTTTTTTCCAATTTTTTTTTTTTTTTTTTTTTTTCAATTTTTTTTATAGTGTAACTTTTTTTTTACAGTGTAACATTCTGTCCTGCGCCCTGATTAGCTAAGAGACTAGACCAGGACTAAACCAGGTCTAAAGCAGGTCTAAACCAGGACTAAACCAGGTCTAAACCAGGACTAAACCAGGTCTAGACCAGGGATGGTAGGGACAGAGTCTCAGATTTCCTTCACGAGAGCGCCTGGGTGACAGGAGGTGTGGCCTTTGTTTACTTGCACGAGCCATGGAAGAGAGTGCGAGCCGGACCATGGAAGAGCCAAGAATCAACATGGACTCTTCCAAGAATCAACATGGAGCGTCCGGGGGAGCCGCAGCGGGGAGAGGACACTCGCGCGCACAGAGGAGACAGTGGCTCTTCCCCGTGAGAGGACGAGAGGACGAACCCAATACTCCACAATACTCCACAGCTCTCTAGGACGGGGTCGGCCCCGTCCTAGAGAGCTGTGGAGTATTGGCGACGCATTGATAGCGGACTGATTTTGGAGCCGGGGTGAAATGCAACCAACTCTTGTGAGCGCAGGTTGGTCTTACCTGGTCTTGTGGTGCTCAGAGGCGTCTGTTAGCGGTTTGGCACTGTTAGCATTGGCTTGAGTCTTGCCCAAAATGATATCCAGGTCGCTTTCCACTCGACTTTCACACATGGCATGGATATGTGGTACCAAAACAAACACACGTGTCCGCGCGCACATGTCCGCGCACACGTGCCCGCGCGCACGTGCCCGCGTGTCACGTGCCCCCGCCCCACTATTAATATATTTTAATGAAAATCTACAAAAGTTTGAGTGTTTAAACAAGAGAAAAATGTGAGAAAATGTTAATACCAGTCTCAGAAAGGTGTATAATGTGTCTGGTGAAGCGTTTTCAGCCTTAAAACATGTAGAATAATTGTAAAATATAAAATTGTCCTACTTCGCGGATTTCACTTATTGCGGGCTATTTCTGGAACCTAACCCCCGCGATAAACGAGGGTTCACTGTATTACAAGTGTATTACATAAACAAGTTTCCGTACACTAAACAAGCAGCAAAATTGCTAAAAGATGCCAAAAAATACTTGTGGCGATATGTTGATACAGTAGCCCACGATAACTCACTGTATTGCCGAATAAAAAAAAAACTGATAAACAAATTGAATTTCTCCTTTTGTCACTGATCAATTTTTTTGCCATATCAACTACCACTATTGCCAGTGTCTAAATGTTTTGCTAACAGTAAAGCAGAGGCAACTACATTGACTACACTTGCTCTTTAAGAAATAAAAATTAAGATTTTTTTTTTCTTGAAAAGTTCCTTGTTCTGGCATTATTAATCTTGCTTTAATTCAAGTGCCATTTTTACTGGACATACCTCTACACAGATTTGACCCATAACAGGCACTGTTCACCTGCTTGTCGCCATGGAGAGAGATAAGTTTAATGCCATACCGTAGAACATTCCAGGCAGAGCAATTACACCTCTGCCTGAAACATTACACAGTGCATCTTTAACTAATCAGGAGAACACATTTGGTTGAAGTAGTGATACTGTTTTAGAAGTTGGGAAACGCAAACTGTGATATAAAATTACAAAAGTGTACGTTATTTATAAAGAAGAAGAAGTGATCTAAATAAGTATTTGAAGTGAGCAAAAACAGTGATTTAGTCTGAGTCTGAGCTGAAACAATCTACCTATTGAGCGCTGCTGAGCCTGATCAGGATGCAGATACGGCCTTTGGGACAAAAGAGGACGCTTCCTCAAAACACAGGAAGTGGGGAGGGGGAGACTCTGGCCTGCGCACAAATGCACTCTAAAAACAAATAACCACAAATACAGGGATTGCTGGGAGGAACCAAAAGAACATAGGACATTAAATATGGAGCTACCAACAGAGAAGATCATGAGACCAACCACTGCATCTAAATAAGATTTAAAGATGCATTGTGTAGCTTTTCTCGTGAAGGGTCTGTCAAATGCTTTTCTAATTGGAGATGTTATCGCTTTGTCTGGAATGTTTCACAGTATGGTATTAAACCTTCCTATCTTCATGGAGACCAGTCCAGACCAAGTTACAAGTCTGTGACCAAGTTACAGGGTATATGTGATGTTTTAGTCATTGTGTTTATTGTCTTGTTTATCAGATGTTTTATGTGCACAGTGGGCCTAGTGGGTGCTGCAATTTCAAATCCTGTGTGTGCAACTTGTACATATGTTTTTTGACAATAAAGCTGACTTTGAACTTTGAACTTACAGGTCATATCTGTGGAGAGGCGACCCCACTCACAGTCAGAATGCCTGTTTTTCTAGGTATTTTAGAGCTATAAAACCACCTGTAATTGAATAAAGGTAAAGTAGAGCTGTTTAATGTCATGCTGTGGAACATTCCAGGCAGAGCAATGACATATCCATAGAAAAAGGAAGGTGACGGACCCCACACTTCACTGTTTGGTCCTGGTTTGATCCCGCTTTAGTCCTGATATAGAGTTGGTTTGGTACTGTTCTCATCCAGATTTAGTTCTAGTTTAGTCCACTGTTCTCACAATACTACAGTCTAAAGCTCAATTTTGATACTAAGGAATAGACTAGATACTCAATAAGGATTCTGATACCACAATGATGATTAAAAAAAACTTTATTTGGACAATAGAAGATCATAGTACTTTCTTTTCTATTCCCAAATGGTCTTATATCTGCGTAATCCCTTAGTGGTCCAGGTTGGTTCCATAGTGGTCCAAGGGCATATACTATATGTGCTTTTATACTTGTTCTGATACAGCTCAAGATCATTCTAAAGTTTCAGGAAAGTTTCTTTTCTGTCCTGTGAATGTGACTTTTGTAGTATCGATACCTGCTCAAATGAGTTTTCAAGTGTCAATATTTTTGACAACCCTAGTTTAGTCCCAGCTGAGTCCTTATGTACACTTGGTTTGGTGGTCCTGTCCAGTTCAGATTTATATCTGGTTTAGTCCCCATTTTGATGTGGCGTGTCTTTAAACTTCCCTGTTAGTTTGAATGAATATTTGCTTCAAAACTTCAAAAATCAATCCACATACTTAAAGGTCTAACGTTACGCAAAATTGACTCTTGTGAGATTTTAGCCATATTAGAATGTTGTTTCCTCACCAAAAACATACTTGGAGCTGTGTTTTCTATCAGTCATACATTTGAGTCACTCTTTATTATTAGTCTGTCTACATCTCCAAAGCTCAAAATGCTCTGTTTCACCTTGTGATTAGTAGTTTTCAAGTTAACAGCTACATTTTACCTTTTGTTCAGTAGAGTAATTGGAAATTCCAGGTATGAAGTCCTCCAAATGATTCTACTGAAAGTGCATGGAGCTGTATTCCCACATGACATCTCAAGGTGGAACAGGGTGTTTTCAGTGTTTCAGAGGTGCTTCAGAGAGAAGAAATCAGCCTAAATATGCAGTATTTGTGTGTTTAACATGTGTGAATGAAACAAATTACAACTCAAGATATGTTTTGATAAGAAAACAACTTTATGACCTAGATCAGAAAATAGAGTAATACGGGTTCTTTAAACACTGGCAAAAAATACTCTTTTACTTGACTATTCTGTAACTTCATATTGGGAATTGAACCCCTGATCAGTGTCATTACCAAAGACATGAGAACCAACCAGTTCAAAACAGGAAGCATTACTCATCCGTAGTTGTAAACACAATATTAGTTACCAATAAACACGTATACTTTGTTATTCATTTCTAAATATAGCTCTATTGTTATGTATTGTTTTATACCAGTGGTTAAATGCTTTTTGTAATCTGTCATAATTACATGTTTGTATCCTAGACAGGGCTTGGCCAGTAGTACAAAGTTATACAACAATTACAATTACTATGAGTTTTAATTCATCTCTGCAAAATCACAAAGGAAAGAAAACATTGCTCAAACAGGATGATAAAACGCCTTAGAAGAATCCAGGGGGGTATTCCACGAACGTTGCTAAACATAGCGGCGCCTAAGTGGTAAAGCCTCGCCTGAAGTAGCGGCAACTTAGCGTAAAGCCTGAAGTCGTTCCACCAACGCGTTTCAGCTGCGCCTCAGCGGCGCTAACTCAGCCGCGCCTATCCAGTCCTGGCCTAGACGCGTGCACGGGGAACGTAAGAAGCCCAGAACAAGCGACTGTCGAAAACGCGATCATGTCGAAGACTCTGGCCGATTTTTTCAGCGCATCAGAACAGAAGTTGCTTTTGGAACTCTACAACACATTTGCAATAACCAAGGCGAGAGACATGGCGTGGCAGAAGATCGCCGAGCGCTTAAATGCATAAGTTAAGTCCTATAACAGAGCTGAATGTTGAGTTTTATTAAGTATGTTTTCACCATCAGTGTCAAAATAAGTCCGTGGGGGAGAGGATATGCTACAGTTTGGCATCTGGGAGACGTGAGTTCGATTCTCAGGGAGAACAGTTGATGTCATAAATATTATATATTTGTAAAGCAGTCTTGTCAGTTGTAATTTATTTTTACTGTGTAAAAGTATTTGCTCCAACTAATACGTTAAATTGTGTCATCTTGTCTTTGAGCAGGAATAATGTGAAGAGGATTGTTTTGCAGGTAAAGACAAAGCATAAAAACATTTTGCAGAGTGGTAAGTAGGCTAATATTAATATTATTATTCAGTGAAATTAGTAATACTGTTGAAATGGTACCTTAATTTAATTTAAAATGAACAGTAGCTACCAAGCCACAGGAGGTAGGAGCCCCCCCTCAAAATCTTTCACCTGCAGAGGAGCTGGCACTGGCCCTAAACCAGGGTCGCCCACTGGTGGAGGTAATTGAAGAAGGGACCCCATCAAAGGTCCTTCCTGCGAGTTCTCGTGAAGAGTATATTCAAGGTATTCTCTAGGCTAATGCTTGCCTCAGCTGTGATCCAAGCATTTGTATATTTTAATAGTATGCTTGCGTTGTAGTTACTGAAGATGGCGTACACTTGGACCCTCCTCAGCAGTCCTCCAGCAGTGGCCTCACACCAGAATGTCATACCTAATGTCTTTTATTGTTTTATGCCTACTGATGGAAATTGATAAATAGGATTTCATTAAAAAGGCTTGCACAGCATCTCTGAAGCAAATTTGTTGAATCATTGAAATGTTGCATCATGGAGTGTGCCTGTTATTTGGCTACATTTTGTTTTAAAAGTAAAGGTTTACCTTTAACTGTATTCTTTGATAGAGCTGTCACGTAAAATATAAAGTGTCAATGCCGTCAAGTGAGAGTGATGTTAGGCCCAGCTGATATAAGTTCTATGATATATATAATTGTAGGTTAAATTCATTCACATTTGTGTAATGTGTGGCAAATGTAAATTCGTGAAAATGTAACACATGTGACTTGCGCATGAATGCGTCAGTAAGAGGAATCGAACCCGGGACACCCACGTGAAAGACACAGTACCTAATCACTCGACCAAAGTCTTTCTCTCAGACAGCTCCAGAATTCTTCTATTTGATAATGTCATAAAGACAGCGGTTCAAAAGAATATTTTTAGATTGCTGGAAATTTGTCAAAATTGACCAAGAACATAAGGTAACTTTTTTTGCTGATATTGTTTTTGGACAACACAGATAGTCACGCGGGAGGTGTGCGGAACCGTTTTTTGACACTTACTTCCAGTACGTATTCTCTGCGACACGGCCTGTTTAAGCTTTAGCCTGCCCCGGACCAGGCTAGCGCCGACAACTGTGTTGCCACAGTAACTCAGGGGAGACTAAGGTTAGCGAGAGTCATGGAACCGAACTCTCACTAAAACTAGTGCGGATAAAAGCCGGGCGCTTAGCCGCGTTCGTGGAATACCCCTCAGGAGGCATACCTGACAAAGCAGTCGTCCTGTTCACACAGTGGGATAGCTCCTCCATGTATTTCAATCCATCTTCAGGCTGTGAGTGGATGCAAGTCCATGGCCAGTAAAAATAAGATACCTAGAATAATCAGATAATGAAATAATTCAATCTGATTTTTGTTGTGTTTACACGCACTGAAATC
Source organism: Paratrypauchen microcephalus (assembly GCA_036785185.1). NCBI lineage: Eukaryota > Metazoa > Chordata > Actinopteri > Gobiiformes > Gobiidae > Paratrypauchen > Paratrypauchen microcephalus. Next base: position 2,571,883 of record JAVJIX010000077.1, on the reverse strand, counting down.
TGATCATTAAAAACACCTGTTGACAAAACATTTCAGAATAACGGTGTTAAACGGATGCAAAGTTAATTTTTCATTTCCCATCTTTAATAGTTTCTCTTTCATTTATATCATTGCCACATTAGTTTGCCCATATTGCATAATTTCCCTTGCACATATGTAAACAATAACTGTTTACGTGACATTTCAGTAATCTGATAAGGTCAAAAATCGGATAATGATCAGATTTTTGGTTTGCAGAGACACTGCCATTGAAGCACGTTTAAAGATGACAACATTGAATTTATATATATATATATATATTTTAAAGGAAGGAAACAAGTTATAAATAATATAACAGAATTTAATTACAATTTGATGAATATGTGTTTTGATTATAAATTTCTCTTACCACTACGAAAACGTTATCATACCCTTGCTGCTAGATCCATACAAACACATGAGACTAGACATGCTAACTGCTGCTAGCCGATCTGACATCCCTCTTTTGGTTAATCTAAATAAAAAAATACAGCCATAACATTCAATAAAAGGTATATTTTTGGGTTAAAAGACGTTAGACTAACCTTTGTACTGTCACATGGATGCAGGCAGATCCTTCCCGGTGCAGGTATGGAGGTATATTCCCCGCTCTCCTCAGCCTCCTCCCAGGCTAAACACGGTTAGCTCTCGCCGCTAGCCGCACCACACACCGGGCGAAGCGGGGTGTTCCTAGCCGCGGTGCCCCCCTCAGAGCCCGGCGTGCGGATGGAGCGAGGCCACGGTAGCAGCTGAAGGATCGGTTCCGTGGTTGAGGGAGAGGAAGAGGATTATTTTCCCGGTGAATGTGCCCGACAGAGAGGCATGTCGGGGATGTTTTGGGACAGGCTGATGCGACAAATGAAGCAGCCACGCTCCGTCTGGCTCTGGGGCGGCCCTCCCTCTCTCCCTTTCCCGGAGAACACGCCTCATGGACGGCCACACGGAGGAAGGATACTGCACATAACCATACACACACACACATACACACACACACACACATAACCATACACACATAAACATACACACACATACACATAACCATAAGCACACATGCACATAACCATAAACACACATGCACATAACCATACACACACGCACATAACCATAAACACACATGCACATAACCATACACACATGCACATAACCATATACACACATACACCTAACCATACATACACGCACATAACCATACACATACATACACCTAACCATACATACACGCACATAACCATACACACACATACACATAACCATACATACACGCACATAACCATACACACACATGCACATAACCATACACACACATACCATACACACACATACACCTAACCATACATACACGCACATAACCATACACACACATACACCTAACCATACATACACGCACATAACCATACACACACATACACATAACCATACATACACGCACATAACCATACACACACATGCACATAACCATACACACACATACCATACACACACATACACCTAACCATACATACACGCACATAACCATACACACACATACACATAACCATATACACACGCACATAACCATACACACACATACACCTAACCATACATACACGCACATAACCATACACACACACACACACACACACATAACCATACATACACGCACATAACCATACACACACATACACACATAACCATACACACATGCACATAACCATACATACACATAACCATAAGCACACATGCGCATAACTATAAACACACATGCACATAACCATACACACATACACACATAACCACACACACACATACCATACACACACATACACCTAACCATACATACACGCACATAACCATACACACACACACACATAACCATACACACGCACATAACCATACACACACATACACATAACCATAAGCACACATGCACATAATCATAAACACACATGCACATAACCATACACACATGCACATAACCATACACACACATACCATACACACACATACACCTAACCATACATACATGCACATAACCATACACACACATACACCTAACCATACATACACGCACATAACCATACACATACATACACATAACCATAAGCACACATGCACATGACCATACACACACATACACATAACCATAAACACACATACCATACACACACATACACCTAACCATACATACACGCACATAACCATACACACATAACCATACACATACATACCATACACACACGCACACCTAACCATACACACACATACACATAACCATACACACACATAACCATAAACACACATGCACATAACCATACACACACATGCACATAACCATACACACATGCACATAACCATACACACACGCACATAACCATAAACACACATACACATAACCATACACATACATACCATGCACACACATACACCTAACCATACATACACGCACATAACCATACACACACATACACATAACCATAAGCACACATGCACATAACCATAAACACACATACACATAACCATACACACACATACCATACACACACATACACCTAACCATACATACACGCACATAACCATACACACACACACACACACACACATAACCATACACACACACACATACACACACACACACACATAACCATACACACACATAACCATAAGCACACATGCACATAACCATACACACATGCACATAACCATAAACACACATACACATAACCATACACATACATACCATACACACACATACACCTAACCATACATACACGCACATAACCATACATACACGCACATAACCATACACACACATACACATAACCATACACACACATAACCATGCACACACATACACATAACCATACACACACGCACATAACCATACACACACATACACATAACCATACACACACATAACCATGCACACACATACACATAACCATACACACATGCACATAACCATACACACATGCACATAACCATAAACACACATGCACATAACCATACACACACATAACCATCCACACACATACACATAACCATACACACACATACACATAACCATACACACACATAACCATAAACACACATGCACATAACCATACACACACGCACATAACCATAAACACACATACACACAGATATGCACCCATACTCATACTCATACCCTTACACATACACACACATACAAACACACACCTACACACATATACACATGCATACATACATATACATACACATTATACACACATACATACACAGGGGTTATGAGTTACTAATGAGGGATATAGACAGCTGTTCATATTTGAAAGTGCAGTAGTTTAACCACTACAACATTAGTTATCAGTAAGTTTAAAATATTATGAGGATGACCAGACATCCCTATTTACCCGGGACAGTCCCAGTTTTGAGTCCTGTGTCCCCTGTCTCAGCAGGTTTATCCAAAGCAGCTAAAATAAAAATTGTAAAAATGTATAATATATAGAAAAGATCAAGTTCAACATTTGTTCATTTACCTTTTGGAAATTTCATGGTAAAGTACAATTTAAATTAATAGGGAAACCCTGCCCTTGCCCCCCATTTGGGAGTATGACATAATCACATTCAAGAATCTGAAAACCACCAATAAGATTACAGTTAGGGTGACCAGACGTCCCTGTTTACCCAGGACACTCCCAGTTTTGAGCCCTGTGTCCCCTGTCCCACCAGATTTATCCAAAACCATTGATTTGTCCCATTTTTATGGGGTCCCTATTTTGGACTAATTTGATACGTACTTTCCAACAGTAAAGAGAGCCATACATTGTCATTTGTTTTAGTAAAATACAGAAAAGCTGCTTTAAAATGACCAAAACACAAAGAAAATGTGACTATACTTACTCACCGAGTACAATACAATTATCCTTAAGTTTTCATTTCACAATTTTATTATTACCAACCACCCCGAACAGAGAGTGCCCCAGTTTTTGATTTTGACATTCTAGAAATTCACTCTAGTTATAGCATTCAGACAAAGTTCACCTGTCGCATTAAGGGTGATGAAACTGTCATACTGCAGATGTTAGACCCAGTTTAAAGGTCCACTGTGTAACTTTTCTGGCAGAGGGTCCCTCACGTGCTTCTCTCAATGGAGATGCTGCCTGGAATGTTCCAGAGTATGGCATTACATTCAGTTCTCTATCTGTGGAGAGGCAAGCTGACTCGATAGTAAGATTGCTAGTTTATAGGTAAATAAAAAACACTTTATTGAATACTGTAACTGCAAGGTGGATACATTTAATGCCATACCTGGGACATTCCAGACAAATCAATGACATCTCCATGGAGACAAGAAGGTAGAGGACCATTCACCAGAAAAGATACACAGTGTACCTTTAAGGCGACTTTGATTTGATTTATTTTATTTTTTTGGCCAGTTTGGTCTCTTAGTGTTGGAAGAATTACTATGGCGTTATCAAATCAATGACTCATGTATCTGTGTTAGGAGCTTTCTTTATAATTAATACAGAAACAGAAGTACATGTGCAAGAGATTTGTTTTATCATGTTGTTTCTTTTAACTGCTGTGTGTGAACTTTTAAGATGTGTTTTTTGCCCCACCTCTGTAACCTCCCATTCATGCTTTATAATAAAAGGCAGGGGCTGAAGTGCCCCAGCGGAGAACTGCGAGTGGAGGCTTGGAGCGCTTACGCTGGGTCACTTCTCACCTTGCAAGTAAAATATAACTTTGACTGTCTGCCTGGTTCTTAATGTCAATAGAAGTGTGTAGGAAAGAGGTGATTTCCCTCACACTTAGCATATAAGCTTTTATGTGGAAACTGAAAAACTGTCTACTCTGCACTACAAAATGTTTAAATTTCTAATTGAAATAACTTGCAGCCATAGATTTATCTAGGACATTGTAAAGTCATTGGCTTTTTTCTCCAAATGCATTTTTCTCCCATAGGGACATAAACAATAGCCTACACCGCAAAAAAGCTTGGACAGAATTTCAAATATTAAATATCTATATATAGATATTTATAGATATAAATATCTATAAATGACTTAAAAGTAGTGAAATGATCTGTCCATGCTGCAGGATAATATTACTTGATAAGTTCTCTTAAAATAAACTACCTCTAGACTAGAATTAACCAGTCTCAGAACTAGTAAGTAGATAATACATCTGAAAACAAAATTAATAACCTGATATAAGTTTTTAAATTGTGGCCAGCTCAGAGAAATTTGCAGTGTACACCAAACTTTACAGTCTTGTACTAAATTTTGACCAAACATAAAGAAGGATTTTTTGATATCTAATTCCAAATCTGATTAATTTTTAGTTTTAACTCAAAATCTTAGGCAAATTTTCAGTCAGATCTAGTTTACATAAATATCTTATAAGATAATACTACAAAATCCCCTTCGTATGTTATTTAGTACTTAATAACAACAAAACAAAACAAAAAGAAGCAAGAAATGTAAACCTGGCTCTTTTCACGTTTCTGCTTTGAATTTGAATTTTTTACACATAAAATGTCTTATTTTTATATGAAAACATTACATGGTGAAAATCTCATAATACATTTTTTCTTACCTTAATGTGAGCAGAAGTTTCAAACTGATATCTCTAAATTTAAGATTTTTTCCTATTCACCTGCAGCGTCTGGTCTTAAAAGAAATGAGAATCGTTCCAGGTAATTTCACAATGAGGAAAGTACTTGCAACAGAGAAGTAAAAGAACAGCTGTTAGACAATGTCAAAAAGTCAATAATAACTCAAGATACATTGTATTCAGATAGGCCTATTAAAACTTATTTAACTAAATAAACAAAAATTTAAGAAAAATAAATCCTATGTACAATGGGACTACATGGGCAAGTATTCATAGGGGAAATTGTTGCCTACTTGAGCCCTGTGTCCTCTCTTCCAGCAGATTTAAACAAAACCAGTGATTTGTCTCATTTTTTATACAACAAATGTCCCAGTTGTCCCTATTTTTGACTTATCTGATCACTGCCAACAAACCAAAATACAGAAAAAAAGAGTTTGAAAATGGCCAGAACACAAAGAAAATGCCCTCAACTGCACTGACTGAAGTCTTTGAGGTGATCACAGGTTGTGTTGTGAATAATGAATGGACCACTATTTTCTTTTAAGGTGCACTGCACATTTTTTCTGGTGGAGGGTCTGCTACCTACTTGTCTCTGTGGAATTGTTATGGCGTATCCATCCAGCATTTATTCACAGGTGTTTCTATTGCTCAAAAATACAGTTATTCCTTCTGTGATAAGGGGCGACTCTCCACAGATCTGAATTGTAATGTAATGTAGTGCTGAAACCTGCTAGTCTCCCTCGTGATAGATACAGTAGGTTTGATCTACACTGTGGAACATTCTAGACCAGGGGTCGGCAACTTGCAGCTCCGGAGCCGCATGCGGCTCTTTGATCCCTCTGATGCGGCTCAGTACAGTGGTCCCTCGTTTATCGCAGTGATTACGTTCTAAAAATAAAACACATTCTACACTTTTCTCAGACTGGCATTAACATTTTCTCACATTTCTCTCTTGTTTAAACACTCAAACTTTCATAGATTTTCAACAAAAAAAGCGCAGTATTATAGAGTGAAAACAAAGATCAAAACCTGTTTTCAGGCCCTAAACATACCGAGCCTCTTCGTCCTGGCGCCGCTCCGTTGTCGCGGGTTTTGTCAGGGAGAAAATTTGCAAACATACAGCACTTCAGAGTCACACTGCTCGGGATCGAACATTTATATAAATTTGGCAAACTGAACGCATTCTGTACTGTACAGGAGACACGGCACGGAGAAGAATAACTGACAAATCAGCAAAGGTCTACAGTTCCTTAGCCAATCAGGACGCAGAACACAATGTGCATTGATACACTATAAAAAATTTGAATAAAAAAATCTGCGAAACAGCAAGGCTGTGAAAGGTGAACCTTGATATAGCGAGGGACCACTGTATTTAATTAAATGTATTTTATTTTAACTCATTCATTTTCAAAACACGTTATATGCAGTGTATATGCAGTGTTATTTCATTTTAAATTTCAAAAGGGTTTTGTAGCTCCCAGTGTTTTCTTTACTGTGTGAAACGGGTCCAAATATCTCTTTGAGTGGTAAAGGTTGCCGACCCCTGTTCTAGATAAAGCAATAACATTTCCACGGAGACAAGCAGGTGGCAGACTCTCCACTAGAAAAGCTACACAGTGCAGTTTTTGATTTTGAAACTCTGGTCACCCTATAGGCTTCTTGGCCCATCCTCATTAAATGAAAACTGGCACAAAGTCTTCTCTGTCATGTTTATCCTGGAGAGTGTGATAGATTCATGTGGTCAGTCATCAGGGCTATTCTTAGGCATGCTCAGTTTGGTAGGCTGTCCCAGAGAATTACATCATTTTACTTACACAATGCAGATTTGGATATCTCATAGCCTACTTTTCCACTGACCTCAAAGGGACAAAATGTTTAATATGTGTTACTGACAGGGTCATCAAAGCTTCTATTTCAGAACTCTAATGTTACAACCACCACCACATTCAGCCTCTCCATCTTCTCCTTTACCAAAACACACCAACAGATGCTCTTCATTCATCACCACCAAGTAAAAGTACAGACACCTAAAAATGTACCTTAAAGGAAAAGTAACGTTATTTTACAATCTGAGCCTTCTTTCGGTAATAAAACAAGTCGTTTGACTCACCCATATCACGTTCGTGTCATTTGGAGCTGTTTGAAGAAAGTTATGTTGTGGCGTTTCTGTTAGCATTTGTTAGCATTTGTATTCGGGGCATTACTTTGCGGTCTCCAAATAACACAAACTTTAGCACTTTTCAAATCATAGAAGCCCGATGTCTTAATGAAAAATTTCGTTTGAAGCAAAAGTGGCCTGTAATCCGAGGTTTATCCATAGTTTTCAGCTTTGCGTTTCCTATTTGGGTCCCGGGAGCAGTCCGCGCATGCGCACTGGCGTCCTCATCTACTCGAAACTATGGCTAAATCTCGGATTACAGGCCACTTTTGCTTCAAACGAAATTTTTCATTAAGACATCGGGCTTCTATGATTTGAAAAGTGCTAAAGTTTGTGTTATTTGGAGACCGCAAAGTAATGCCCCGAGCAAATGATATAGCACCATGTTAATGGATACGGGATCATTAGTAGAACAGAACGGCTCAACATAAGTTCTGCGATACTGCTCCAATTGACAGAAAAATGCTATGGGTGAGTAAAACGACTTGTTTTATTACCGAAAGAAGGCTCAGATTGTAAAATAACGTTACTTTGCCTTTAAGTACATTTGGGAGCAGGTATCTGTATTTTCTACTCCACTATATTTTTAACTGGACTGAAAAGTAAATGTATTTTTTATTATAGTTTGAGACCTGCTGAAAAGCCTGAGGGATTATTTTTAACATGTTCATTATTTGAGCAAACAAAAATATGACAACACATATACAAATAAAAACAGCTAGGATAAAATGTAAATTTACTGCATTTGAAGCTTCATTAGATCTCAAACTCTGTCCAAAATGCTTTTTCTTTCAATGTTTATTTTTCACAACCAATTAAACAGAACAGAGTTGAAAGCAGTTAATGAAGTAGATTTTTTCATGTGATACTTTTATTTTTACATGAGTATTTTTTGCTCCGATATCGGGACATTGTGTAACTTTTTGGTTGGGGGTCCATCACGTGCTTCTTTCTATGGAGATTTCTCTGCCTGGAATGGTCCACAGTATGACATTAAACAGCTCTACTTTACATTTATTCAATTACAGGTGCTTTTATAGCTCAAAAATACCTTTGAAAAACAGGAATTCTGACTGTGAGCGGAGTCGCTTCTCCACAGATCTGACCGGTAACTTGGTCTGGTTTGGTCTCATGAAGATAGAAAAGTTCAATACTATACTGTGAAACATTCCAGACAAAACAATAACATCTCCATGGAGAAAAGTTGGATACTTTACCAGAAAAGTTACACAATGCACCTTTAAGTAACAAAACTGAGTTCTTCTTCCACCGCTGCTCATCACTTTCTGAAACCTCTTCCAGCAAGCTCCAGGCACTGTGACAAAAGACTGCTATATACATCTTTTATTCAGTAATGTGTGGTGTATGTATGCAGTTTTATGCTTTGTAATATACAAGGGCCAAATCTAAATATTTAATAACAATAGCTTCACTTCCACATTCATTGAACTCTGCATCGCAATCAAGGCTATGAGAGTCCACAGGGGAGGTTATATAATGCATTATGTATAGAGTTTCTCATAAATGTGTTTATAAACTTGTCATCCTGGATCCACCGCTGTCATCAGGTTCAAATGGCAAAGAGAAAATCAGATGCAGCTAATGTTCTGGTGTGGTTGGATAAATGTGACACAAGGGACATAATTAAGACCAGGCTGTGACTTGTACTCATTAATGAAGGTGCACTTTGTAACTTTTGAGGTATGGGGTCCGTCAACCTTTTGTATCTATAGATATTCAGTGTCATATGTCTTCCACCAGAAAAGTTACACTGTCAGTCTAATAGAAATGTGTTAAAATATGTCTTTAAATTTGACGAGGAAGTATGAAATGACTGTATTACACAAATAAGTGCAGGAATGTCACTTTATATTATAGAATTTTCATTATAAACAATACTGGTATTAGAATTTAGCTTTCTAATTTGATACTCTCTGTTTACCATTAGTTGGAGCCCAGTGCATGTTTTAAAGCTGCACTATGACACTTTTCTGGTGGAGTGTCTGACACCTGCTTGTCTCCATTGAGATGCTACTGCCTTGTCATGAAAGTTTCAGAATCATGTATCTATCTCTCTGAAGACAAGCAGGTCACGCTGTCAGTCCAAGTTACAGATCAGGGAGAGGCTACCCTGCTCACAGTAACAATGTTTTTCAAAGTACTGTTGAGCAAAACAAACAAACAAACAAACAAAGTTAAAACAGACCAGTTAAAATAGATCAGTTCAAAGCCATTTTGTGGAACATCCCAGGTAAAGAAATATCATCTCCATGGAGACAAAAAGGTGACTTATTCTCTTAACAAAAAATGTGTGGGGGTGGAAAGTGAACTGCATGTTTCCATAGAAACAGAAATTTAAAACCACAATTCGGAACAATCTCCATGGAAACAGATGTGTTTTATGCCATATACTGTGGTATAGTAGGCTATAACCTAAGGGACAACATTTCCATGGAAACAAACAGGATTCAAGTTTGTGGAGATGCAAGCCTGCTCAGAGGACACAAGTTCTTATACTCTTTTCAGTGCAATAAACACACCCATGATGAAACAAAACGATTTTATTTTAGTCTACTTTCTGGCCAAAAAGTTACAAACTCGGGCTTTACCTAAGTTCTCATTAAAGTAAAACTCGTCTGTCTAAATATAATATGGCTCCACCTCTTGTTAATTATCCTAATAGCGCCATAAATTACATCTAATATGCCTCTTCACTCAGTGGCCGCTTATTGCCACTAATTGTCGCTGCTGGCATCTTTTCAGCGCGCTCCTCGGTTTACCACAGCTCTAGCCCCCCGGTGCCCCCGGTGCCGCCTGCTACCGGCTGCCCAAACATGCGCGTGGGTGACACGCGGGCCAGACTGGGGCGATCCGCGAGCGCGGTCGAGGTGCAACATATTTATTCCATGTGTCATGATTGCCACCCAGGCAATGCTGTGACTTTAGAAACGGACCGTACCAATGTGGCGAGAGGGGGCGTGCGTAAAACCAACGTAATTACGGGATTAAACGCACAAAAAGAAAACGACTAAGAAACGTTATAATGGCAGTTTGCTGTGAAGAATGTATATTTGGTGAGAATTAGTGAAGGATTTGAGTGATTTGATGCGTAATTTTGATTGGGACTGCGTTTTGGTTACCCCCCTCCGGAGCAGGTAGCGGTCCTGTGGCGCCCTCCCCGCATCCCCGCTCCTCGCCCGGTTTTTGGAGCAGTAGGAGAAGTTGTCAGTCGGGGAGGAGAGTGCAATGATGGCGCTGCAGCTAAAGACCGGGGATGCAACGTACTACCACCACCACCTCCACCATCACCCCCACAGCACAGCGGACTACTGCAGGAATTTCACCCCTCCGTCGGCTGTCAGCTACGGGGAGAGTGGCCATTACCTCCCCCGGCTGCCAGGTAAGGAGCGCGGCTTGGATTGTGGATTTCATAGGGTGATATAAATGTCTGATGGGAAGTATGGGGATGTCAGGAGGTTGAGACGCTATGGTGCAGTATTGTACAGTATTTGGAAATGAACTCACATAGGCCTAATTCATTTGGACTAAATAGGCTACTATTTTATTGGTGAAAATATTGAGATCTGTGCCATACTATTAAAAGACTGGCAGTTTAGACATGTATTTTCAACTTTGATAGCCTGTATGCTTTTTAGAAATACTGATTTTCAAATAAAATTGCATTCAAATACCCATGGAGAAAGGATAACAAAAATATAAGATGCTATAATGTGAAATTACACATGGACAATGTTAAAACTAATGCATTTAAAACCGTAATAATCTGTTCTTGTCTAATGGGCATTTTTAGAATAATTATCTCGAATTTTTGTGCAATTTACAGAATTTGTGACAGAGAATGAAACCAGTATTGCATTGATTCAAGTGTGGAAATGGTCCAATCGGCTAGATACCTTAATATTAACCAAAAGGAAACTTTGCACATCTTAAAGGGCCCATATTATGCTATTTTCTGATCTATGTTATAATGCAAACAGACTTGGAGTTGTGTTTTTTTCATTCACACATGTTTAACACACAAACCCTGCGGATTTAGGCTGAGTTCTTCCCTCAAACAAACCGGAGACGCAGTGTTCCACCTTGTGATGTCATGTGGTAATACACTGCATACACCTTGACTAGAATCATTGGGATAATTTCATCCCTGGAATTGCCTATCTCTATTGAACAAAAGCTAAAATGTAGCTGTTAACTTGAAAATGATCACTTAATGACATCACAAGGTGGAACAGAGCATTTTGAGCTTTGGAAATGTAGACGGACTAATAATAAAGAGTTACTTAAACATAAGACACAACTCCACGTATGATTCTGAAGAGGTAACAACATTCTAACATGGCTTAAAGCTCACAAGAGTCAATTTTATGTAATATAGGGCCTTTAATATTTGCATGTAAGAATCTGCAGTCACTTTCTGCCTATAGAAAAAAAAGAGAAGAAAAGGAGAGTGGGTATATATTGTATTATCTTATATGGCTCTATATACTGTAAAACATTTGTGGGAAGGCTACTAATATATCATTATGTAATTGGCTTGATGAAAATTCTCAGTAGCTGTTTTTGAACATTGCTTCTTTGCTCATGTGGGATAATTAACAAAGGGCTTGTTTGGCGTAATCTATTTATAGGGTTTAATTTTTGTTTTCAAGTTTTGAAATTAATCTTACAGTGGTAAAAGGTAAAAGGTAAAATTTTGGCAAGAAGAAAAATAGATTGTAAATTTGCATAACTTCGGAGACTATGCTAGGGCCGCACAATTTTGGAATTTTAAAAAAAATTATTTTCCTGACAAGCTTTGTGATTAGATTTGAGATTCATGTTTTGATAAAAGGATTCTGCTCAAAGTTCACGGCTTCAAGTTCAGGCTGTTATGGACGAAGAACACAGGTGCATTTTATTGATGGCATTTTGAATGCACAGAGATACCGTGATGAGATCCTGAGGCCCATTGTTGTGCCATACATCCATGAACATCACCTCATGTTTCAGTAAGATAATGCACGGCCCCATGTTACAAGGATCTGTACACAATTCTTGGAAGCTGAAAATGTCCCAGTTCTTGCATGGCCAGCATACTCACCGGACATGTCACCCATTGAGCATGTTTGGGATGTGCTTGACCGGCGTATACGACAGCGTGTACCAGCTCCCACTAATATCCAGCAACTTCGCACAGCCATTGAAGAGGAGTGCACCAACATTCCACTGGCCACAACTGACAATCTGATAAACTCTATGCGAAGAAGATGTGTTGCACTGCATGAGGCAAATGGTGGTCACAGCAGATACTGACTGGTTCTGAGTCCCCAGACCCCCAATAAAGCAAAAAAAAAAATTGCACATTTCGGGGTTGCCTTTTATTGTGGGCAGTCTGGGGCGCACCTGTGCACTGGTCATGATGTCGGATCAGCATCTTGATGTGGCGCACCTGTGAGGTGGGGTGGATTGTCTCGGCGGGGCAGAGGTGCTCGCTGTCACACATTTGGACAGATTTGTGAACAATGTTTGAGAGAAAGTAGTGTAGAAGAAAGTGGTAGTGTTGTGTATCTGGAGTGAATTTTGGATCTTTGGGTCCATCTCAGGAAAAATAGGAGCAAAAACAAAAGTGTTGCGTTTATATTTTTGTTGAGTATAAATGAAGGCCTATGTTTACAAGTAAAAATAAAAAATAAAGACAAGTAATACAAATATATAAGAGGTCATTAAGTGAAAAGCTCTATCCTTATACAATCCTGTAGACCTTTATGTATTACCTCCAGCTCACAAATGGTGTCAAATAAGGCATAATCATATAAATGTATGCCTATATTTATAACTAAGAACAGGGCTCTCAAGTCTTACGCTTTGAGAGTGTGACACACGCAATTCGACGTGAAAATCGGTTAGATGATGCAGGCACTGCGCGTTTTCAGCGAAAAAAAGTCACTCGCACCCCCACCCCCCCACCCCGCTCCTCGGAAATTACGCAGTCTCACGCACGACCGCGCTCAGAACTTGAGAGCCCTGACTAAGAATAAAAAAGAAATATATGCTAATACAAATATATTGCTCAGCTATGTACAAGAGGTCGTAAGAAGGAAAGCTCTATCCTTATACAATCCTACAGTAGAGCTGTATCACGGTAATTTTCAAAATGATATCAGTGTCACAGTATTTGAAGGTATTTTGTTTTCATGCATGACTAGGTGTTAACCCCATTTCCCAATAATTTAGAGAATAATTACTGCAGTAAATTCGACATGGCAAAACATATCTGGGTCCAGTGCTTTGATCATCTCCTTGAAGCTCCTTTCTCAACAGGACTAAGCGGTACCATGTCTTTGGCGAAGTGGACAGTAACAGCGTTGGTAATATCGTTCCACTGTTTACTTTTTTGTCGTAGGCAGTCCTCTTAACAAACGCGTCTTTGAGTGACGTCTGAGTCTCGTTTTGTGTTGCAGTGCCAACTTGAACATTACCTGCAGACATGGAAGAGGATGCAGATCTTAGTTTCATGCATTCTTCATATTCCAGAACATGCTTGTGACGGAGGAGGTGAAGCAGATTGCTTGTGTCACCTCCTGCGGCTACAGCTTTAGCCCGACAACATTTACAAAATATGGTTGTTTGATCAGCATCAGATTTTTTAAAGCCGAAGTACTTCCACACAACTGACATGGGTCCTCTTTTCGGTATACGTTCCTCTGTGTCTTTTTCTCCATCCATGTTGTTCACCGCTCAACACACACTGAGCTTCCACCACTCTCAAAACACTGCAAAACAGTCCCCCTCTCAAACAATGTCCGCTGCTCTGTATTCCCAATGTTTTGTACACACACTCATCGATATTGGGATATATGAAAACTTCATATCATTAAAACAAAAGACACCGGTATTTGGTATGAACCGGTATACTACCCAGCCCTACAGGCTTTTATGTTTTACCTCCAGCTCGCAAATGGTTAAAGCAGAGTGCAGATCGGTTGGAGTAATTGTGTTTAGTGCAATGGTCACCTTTTTGATTAGCTGTGTGTCTACTCAGCGTGTTTCTCCCTTTGGCTTTCCTGCTCTCACAGCTCACACTGACACGGGCCCTTTCTGCTGAGTGCACCTCAACATACTGTATACACACTCAGTAATATGGATTTTTGGTTGGATTTGTGCAGTAAATAGACTCCTATTTTGATATATAGACTTAGATTTAGACAAACTTTATTGATCCGCAAGGGAAAGAAAGATAAATGGCACAATAATTTGGAAAGTAAGTAAGTCACAGCTGTTTTGCAGATAAGAAGACGCTCATAACTTTTCTGTTGCGAGCGACACATGGCAGAAGATTCGGACTTTGAGGCTGAAGAGGACTTATGGAGGACTGAGGACTGAAGAGGAGTATATGGATGAGGAGACAGAATAGATACGGAAAGAATGAAGCAGAGACTTTTAGGAGCAGTGCACCAGAGAACAGCCATCAGTATCGCATTACTTCTCAGAATCGAGCGCTGAATCTGCTGGCCTTCTTTCTTTTCCTTTGCTGGTAAAAAATCGTCCTGACTGAAGTGGGTACTGCAAACACAATGGTCCAAATGTCTTACAGCTTTGCCTTTCATGTTTGGGTCCCGAGAGCTGAGAGCGAAATCAGCTGTGAATGAGCGCATGCGCACTGGCCTCCTCATCTACTCGAAATTATGGCTAAATCTCGGCCACTTTTGACTCAAACGAAAGTGTAGACTAAGACATTGATCTTCTGTAATTTGAAAAGTGATAAAGTTTGTGTTATTTGGAGACTGCAATCGCCTGCCCCAAGCACTCACGTTAATGGATATCGCTAAACAACAACATCTACAAAACTGCTCCAAATGACACCAAAGTGCTATGGGCGAGTAAAACAACTTGTTTTATTACTGAAATAAGGTTCAGATTGTAAAAAACGTTAATATTAAAGCCAAAGTATCGGCCTTGATATCGGAACAGAAATGGCTGGATTGGTGCATCTCTAATTACTAATAGCAGATAAAACCATAAACTAATATTTTTATGGCTCAAAAAACAACATTGACTCCTTTCTTCGAGCACAGAGGCAGTACTAAACATAGAATCAATACAACCCAGTTCACCTGTTTGTCATTTAAGAGCAGATCAATGAGAAGTCAATGTGACAAATGTGGCCAGAAAGGTTTCAAATGTGAGACCAAACTTTAGAGATGAGGCAAGATCACATGAGACAAAATCAAACCATTGTGTGATCATTTTCCCCAGTTTGCCTTAAAAACAGGGCTAAGTTCTGGTGAGTAACTGTCTCGTTGTCGTGAACCTATTCTTGTATCTCATCTGGTCGTGTGGCAATTGTGTCTCATCACACCCCTACTAAACTCAAGATTCTGGCACTTTCATCTCACAGTAAGAAGGTTCTTGGTTTGACTCCCGGGTCGCCTGGACCTTACTTTGTAGAGTTTGCATGTTTCTCACTGGCTTTGTTCACATGCATGCCATAATCTGATTATAATCTAATTTCTGGACCTTTAAAATTATGCAAGTGAGACACAAACTGCTAAATCTTGCTGTTTGCGTATTGATTTAATAGTCTTATAAATCCAGAAATCTCATAATATTCAGATTCTGAGAGCGTAAACAGCAGCCTCTGTGTCTTGGTGGGTTTCCCCCCATTATCGGAGCTGTGAACAAGGATAGGGGTTATGGAGAAACAGCTATTTTCTGAGCACTCAAGCCTCAAATACAGGACAATACAGGATAAAATACAGGTCAAACATGCATCAGTTAATCAAAATACAACAGTAAGCTCATGATGAGGAGACACTGTTATAACATGGTTAAAAGCTATTGTAAATACAAGAACTTTTAACCATGTTGGATTCAATTATAATTCAATTACAGGTGTTTTTATTCCTCAAAAGTAGCACAAAAACATGCATTATTTCTCTCAGTGGGTCCACTTCTCCACAGATTTGACCTGTAATTTGGCCTGGTGATGTGGCCCGCTTGTCTCCATGGAGGTAGCTGTATTCCTTGGACACAGTAGCGCACACGTCACAATACATTATAATAACAAAAAGGAAAAAATATAAATGGTAATCATAAATTAGATATACATATATAAGTTACATACGGGTGAGTTGTTGCACAGTTGTAGGGAGTATTATCTGTTACATAATGGTGAGTTTTTGTACAGCTCCTCTCCCTCTATAAATTAAACGCCATACTGTGGAACATTTTTAGAAAAAAACAACATGGAGTCAAGCAGGTGTTGGACCCTCTACCAGAAAAGTTACACAGTGCACATTTAACTATTTAATGTGACAAAATAAAACAGTGTTCCTTGTCTCCAGTGTGGTCAGTCTCTGTGGTCAGTTCCCTGGAGGCTGTTTTTCCCCGAAGCTCTGAACTGAACTTGCTTTAAACTTGTGTTCAATCGACCGCTGACACACAGTCTCTAAATATAGACACACATTCACCTGCAGACTTCAGCGTCACTGTTATTTTTCACATTACAGACGCACATCAGGCAGACTGGAAGTGTAAAGGTATAAAGACTCATGTGCATATTAAAGGGACAGTGTGTAAGATTTTTACCCGTTAATTACCGAAATTGAAGATACCCATTCAAAAATACATTGTTTTTCAAGCCTTTTCACTTCCATCATGAAATCAAAGTATTCTTTTGGACTTAGATATAGCCACATAAAAGGGGGATTGACCCCATGTAGAGGCAGCCATTTTGATTACGAGAGCCGCAGAAGGACATTTGGGCTCCGCCTTCGGCAAGGCTCGTGTTTTTGGGTAAACAACGACAAGCATGTTGCCGGATCACACGTCGTAATGGATCTAACACGTGTTTTGGACTAAATTGTTTTACTGGATTTTATTCGCTGGATCCTTACGGACAGATTGAGGCCAAGCTTATGGTGAAATACAGAGTTTGACCTGTGCAGAGCCTTCAAACGTAAGCTAAGTAACAAACCTTGTTTTGTGCTTTTCTGTATAAAAGCCCCATGTGCTCGGGGAGTGATTGTTGTGCTGGGAAATGAATTGCATAGTCAAAAAGAGGAGACTGTAAGGTTTCATTTGATGTGTAGATTGTCATGGTACACGATCGGGAATGTGTGTTTTCATGCGAAAAGAAAAAAAAAAAACAGTGAACGGGACCGCGTTTTATTTATACCGTAGTTGTCAGCGAGGGCTCGCACAGCGCCGGGTGCACGCGGGTACGCGAGCTGTCCGCGTTAAGGCGCGCCCGGGTAACCCTCGAGGTCTGCCGTAGCCAAAAGAGGAAGTGCAATAGCCACCATCCACCTATGCGCCACGAATCCTACACACTGTGGTTTTAAAGTATAGAGGAGATAAGATAAGATAAGACTTTATTGATCTCACGCAGGAGAAATTTACTTGTCACAGTAGCTCCAGGTAAGGACAGGTTGAACAAGAAAGAAAAGTGCATGCAGGCAAGAATGGCATAAAAATAAATAATAATAATAATAATAGAATAAGTAATAATAGAATAAGTAATAATAATAAAACAGTAACAAGGAGTATTGAAAAACGATATTGCACGTTGGAAAAACGATATTGCACGTTAGGACCATACAGTGGAGTTATACAAGTAATAATAATGAGAAACAGTAACTAGGAGAGTATTGAAAAACGATATTGCACGTTTGGACTATACAGTGGAGTTGTACAGTCTTATGGCGGTGGGGATGAAGGATCTGCGGTAGCGCTCCTTCTTGCACTGGGGTTGCCTCAGTCGGCTGCTGAAGGAGCTGCTCAGCTCCTCTACAGTCCGGTGCAGAGGGTGAGAGGTGTCGTCCATAATGGACATGAATTTGGCCAGCACCCTCCTCTCAGCCACCTCCTCTACAGAGTCCAGAGGACAGCCCAGGACAGAGCTGGCCCTCTTGACCAGCTTATTGAGTCTTTTTCTGTCCCGTTCTGTGCTGCTCGGGGCCCAACAGACGACAGCGTAAAGGAGAGCAGAGGCCACCACAGAGTCATAAAAAGTCTTGAGCAGAGGCCTGCACACTCCAAAGGACCTCAGTCTCCTCAGGAGGTGGAGGTGACTCTGGCCCCTTCTTGTACAGGGCGTCGGTGTTGTGGGACCAGTCCAGTTTATTGTTGAGGTGAACACCCAGGTACTTGAAACTGTCCACAGTCTCTGTGTCCTGCCCCTGGATGTTCACCGGTGAGTGAGGTAGTGATCTCCTCCTGAAGTCGATCACCAGCTCCTTTATCTTACTGGTGTTAAGGCTCAGGTGGTTGCGCCCACACCAGTCCACAAAGTCTCTGATGACCGAGCGGTACTCCAGCTCGTTCCCCTCTGACACACAGCCCACAATGGCCGAGTTGACGGAGAACTTCTGGAGATGGCAGCTGTCCGTGTTATATGTGAAGTCCGAGGTGTAGATGGTGAAGAGGAAGGGTGAGAGGACAGTTCCCTGGGGAGCCCCAGTGCTGCAGACTACCACCTCTGACTCACAGCCGCGCAGCTGCACGTACTGTGGATGGTCAGTGAGGTAATCGATGGTCCAGGCAGTGAGATGTCCATCAACTCCCGCATCCTCCAGCTTCCCCCGCAGCAGCGCCAGCCTGATGGTGTTGAAGGCGCTGGAGAAGTCAAAGAACATGACACTCACAGCACTCCAAGCGGTCTCTAGGTGGGTGAGCGCCTGCTGCAGCAAGTAGATGACGGCGTCCTCTACTCCTACGTTTGGCTTGTAGGCAAACTGCAGCGGGTCCAGGGTGGGGCTCACCACAGAGCAGTGGTGACTGAGGATCACTCTCTCCATAGTGAAAGAGCAAAGAGACTGAAGCATCTCTCCACTGAATCCACTGTTGACTCTTCTAGCAATATAGCCTACAATATACAAAATTCTTACTTATATAAATTTAGCATATAAATGCTTGCACATTACTTAAAGTAGCTTTTATTATGTATTTAACTGTAAAAACAAAAATATTACCCTGACTCAAGTTTACAACGAAAATAATTTCTGATTCTGATATGGTTGTCTTTAAAAGCCAATGAGAAGTCAAAATATCCACTGTGTTTCTGGTCATTTAAAATTTTAAGCAGATCTTTTTACTGTATTTTAAAAAAATGATAATTATAATCAATATATTTTATATTATAATTTTGCATATCTCCAGAACAATAGCATTTGACTTGTATCCCACTTCTACACAGAACAAGTACTTATTATCTTCTCCTACATGACTAATACCCATTATAATACCCACTGTCCTGTCTCTGTTATTGTCTCGTACAGTAAAATGAGTGTGAGGCGGCCAGAGCGTGTGTCCAGTAGAGCAGATGGGACCAACGCCATGGCCATGTGCTTCTCATTTCTCTATAATTGATGTGACACAACTGAGTTCAGCAAAAGAAGCAGCAGCAAAAACAAGAGCTGTCCTATTTAAACTCCACACTGGAGACCTGCCACCGTCAGGCAGAGCTCAGGTCTTTAGATCCTCTGGAGAGACAAACGTATGAGATGGAATGACATTGAATGACAGCGTGAGGTGTCACAGAGACTTCTGTTCAGGGACAAACCTGTTTGTCAAATCTCATCAGATCTCAGAAGCTAAGCAGGGCAAGTCAGTACTTGAATGGAAGAGCGCTGGTGCCAGAGTGCAGACCCCCCAGGAATTCGCGGGCATTTGTTGTGATTGTTGCGGGCTAAAATGCCTGAATTTGCGGGAGCTTTTCCAAAAAGTTGCGATGAAAGTTGCGGTGCTTTTTGTTGCGATTTTGTTGCAGGAGGAAGTGAAAGTTGCAATAAATAGTTGTGATTTTCGCTTTTTGTAATTAAAATTGAGTAATATTTTGAATACTGAGTTATTACTGACAAAGAATAATACAAAGACACAGAGATCACAGATATGGTCCTAAAACAACCTTACCAACATCGAAAATAAATTACTACTAGGAGGGGAACTGTTTCGCACGTTTTTTTTGCTGTTATTTTTGTGGGCAAATGGCGCCGCAGACATGTTTCTTTGCCATTAGAAGCCGTGTCTCAATTCCCAGCGCGCGCGGCTCGGAGCGTGGCCCGAAGGGCATGTGCGTCACACATTTCGACAGTACACCGGCGCGACGACTGCTGTCCCACTTCTTTTTTGTCCCATGCGCAGTTAACACGCGGTCCGAAGACCGCAGTCGTTAAGCGGTCCGCGGACTGCAGTCGGGGCTGAGCAAGTGTGCACTGCCTTGACTGCAGTCTGAGCCCCCTTCGGGCCGTGCTCCGAGCTGTGCGCTCTGGGAACTGGGACACGGCCGCAGTTTTGTTTCGTCACACGGAAGTAAAGCATAATGTTGTGGCTTCCAAACTCAAACCTTTTAGCCGCTGAGAATATGAGGTTGGGTCCTATGGCTCGCAGATTTGTGACGCGCAAAGAGGAGGCCATGGTAACAGATACGCTGAGATCCAGATATGCGTTTTGTGCATTTATTACAAAAAGAGCGCACACAGCTATGACAGCGCAGCAGGATGAAATGGAACTCATGAAAACCAGCAGGATGAACAGATTAACGTGAAAGATGAATGAAAGGTTTGCGTTCAACAAAAAATACGGCTACACCCCAACCCTGACTCTCTCCTCTGTGTGACAGGTGAGCGCGCTTTTACACGCACACACTTCCGTACGTGCACACACCCACACTCACGTGAACCACCGCCTCTGCCGCACACACACACACAAACGCACCGTGCACCTCATCTCAGTTATGTCTCCTACACAGAAGGAAGTTGGTCGGCGTTCAATACGTCGCCGATGATTGGTCAAAATTAGTAAAAATTGCAGAAAAGTTGCGGTGATTGGTCAAAATTGCAACACCGCCCTGAATTCGCGGGGATTGGCTGAAGTTGCGTTGAAGTTGCAAATCGCGAATTCCTGGAGGGTCTGACAGTGGGACAGCAGAGGAAAAAAACTTTCGTTGTGTCCTTTGGCAAGACACATCACTAGGGATGCACCGATGTGAAGATTTTAGCCTATACCGATATCCGATATTGATATTGCTGATATCGGCCGATACTGATATTAGCCGATACGGATATTTATTTATTTATTTATTTTTAATTCTGAGATAACATTTTATACAGACTGAAAATCATGCAAAATTAATTTTTGAATGTCTTTTATTTTCAAAACGTGTTTTGACTCCTGATTTTTTTGTATTTTTTTTTCAATTTAAATTTTTTTTTTATAGTGTAACATTTTTTATAGGTGGTCGGAGGGGCCAATGGCACAGATTGGCAGCCTCACTTTCTGTCAATCTGCCCCAGGGCAGCTGTGGCTGAGAATGGAGTGAGTCAATAATGCAAACGCAAATTTGAATTTTGACTTTTTTTATATGGGGTATACTGTTTGGATTTAGGTACTTTCATGTACCTAAATAGAATGTGCTGTTATTAAATTGCCCAAGCACACATCATGCACAAATATGTTTCCATGTGTTTCCATTTGGCACTGACTAAAATGGGTGAAGTGCTGCAGAGCTACATCTCTCTGAGAAGCTGTTCATCAAAGCAGCGCTACAATAACAGCTAAAATAGCATTACAAAAAAATATTACATGAAAATAGTGAACTGAACTGCATATTTTATGTATTATAAATTATGTCCAAATCTCGTCTTGTCTTGTTCTTGTCTGGGTTTGACTCCCGGATTTTGGAGTTTGCAGGTTCTCCTTGTGTCTGGGCAGGTTTCCTCTGGGCCCTCTGGTCCTCCAGCTAAGGTGGAGGGCGACAGTAGTTCAGTTGGTAAGAGTGTTTGTCCACTAATCTTGACATAAATATCACTGGTTGAGCTTTCAGATCCACTGACCCATAGGTTGGCGATGCAATTCCAGCTCCCATAGGTGAATGCTGTTGTTGTGTCCTTGGGCAACACACAACCCACCTCGCCTCCAGTGTCTGCATACACTGGTGTATGAGTGTGTGTGTGAATGTTGTGAAGCGCTTTGAGTGCCTTGAATGTGGAAAAGCGATGTATAAAACAACCAAGACTCCTGACCAAGACTAGCTCAAAATTTGGAGATGGTCCCACTGCTCCTGACAGGGTTTACCCAGAGACACTAAAGGATGGGTCAAATGCAGAGGACAAATTTCCCTTTGGGAGAAATATATTACATTTACATTGATTAAACAGACAAAACAAAATACCTTTTCTCGCAAAATTTTATCATTTAGATTCTTTGCACAATAGTCATAATACTTATATTTTACACAGATGCTGGTTCAGTTGAATCTGTTTGTAGCGGGCCCCTGTGTGAGTCTCCTTGCTTGTGTACAGTTCCATTATTCTATAGATGGATGTAGGTCTGGAACAGAGCTGCCCTTGCCCCATTTGTGTTCACTGCAGCTTACTGTAGATTAGAACAATGTGACTCTTTTGTCCTGCTCAAACCTGCAGTACAGGGCCAGCAGGGGGTGAAGTCCGGTGATGATTTAAAACTGTAGGGATCATGTTTTGTAATAGAAGGATAATAGAGAGCTTTTTATTTTACATTATACATAATAGAAGAAGAATGACTTTATTGATCTCACACAGGAGAAATTGTTCTCTGCATTTAACCCATCCTTATTATTAGGAGCAGTGGGCAGCACATGACTGCGCCCTGGGACCATCTCCATGATCTTGTTGCTTAGGCTTGGTCAGCTGGAGGATTTGTACCTATGGTGCATGTTTTTGGTCTTGTTTTGAAGAAAACTTATCTTAATCCTGAACTTCAACCAAGACATTTACAACTATTTTTTTTAATCACATTTCTGGTGCAAAACTTGGCCAATTGTTGGACCTATGCTTTTGACAATATTCTATTCACACTTGCCAAAAGATGGCAAGTGTAGTAGCAAGTGTAGTTCCCGACACTGAGCATGTGATAAACGCAGCAGCGTCTTCACAACCTGCCAAAGTTTTCCATGGGGGACGGGACTCTAATTGTGTCTTCAATGTCACTTACAGAATGCTGGTTAGAACTGTTAATGCCAAATATAACAGAACACTACAATGACATTTATTTTTTTAGTTAGACAAACTGTAATACACAAATCAATAGGCAATTTATAAATGGAAAAAATGAAAGAATACAATGACATCTAAATGAAGAAAACGGGTTATTTATAGAATCGGTTTTCACCAACAGAGCCCAAAGGAAGTCATCATCCGCCTGTTTCCAAACATCTGCCGGTTTTGTTCCCACCCCTACGTACTAAACTGATATACTTTTATTTATTTATTTATTTTTAAAATCATCTAATTTTCAGTCATACCTTTATCATACCATTCCCATCAGCTGAGTTGTCTCCTTCAGAACAAATCAATTATTCTCAGTTAAGTCCATAGACTAATTAATGGGCTAATTTTTATTAAAGGTCCCATGACATGGTACTTCTTGATGCTTTTATATGGTGCCTTAATGGTTCCCTAATACTGTAAATGAATCCTTCTTCAAAATCAAGACGCAGTGCATGAGAAAGACACATGTACACAGTCAGAGTCAGAAAATATCTCTCTGAACAACTTCTTCTGGGCCTTGTTGCTTGAATGCAAATGAGAAGGACAGAGATAGCTTAGAGGAGCGGGTGGGGGGGCAAATGCGCCGCTAGTTCCTCGTTTTAGTGGTGCGCTGTGCGCTGTCTCCCACTTCCGCGTTTTAAGCGTGGAGGAAAAAAGGAGCGGCATGAAAAACACATTTTCACAGAAAACAAAATTAAACCACTGCTGTTTCAGAGGTCCAGAGGCTCAGATAAAGGACTTCCGAGCCTAGAAACACTCGCACGTGCCTCTAGGCAAATAAAAAAACGCATTTCGCATTGCGTAGCTCCTTCGCGGTCCAAACTCTCTGGGCGTGATTTACAGAGACGGTGGGTAGACATCCAGACGGGGGGTGGAGTTGCATTTTTCAATGTGATGTCACATAGTTGCCTTGTTCAGAATCGCCCGTTTGAGCTGTGTTTTTATCAAACGCAGAAAAGGACCGCAAATGCTCGGTTTAGACATTTCGCAACTTTTAGCCATGGGGGGGCCTAAACAGGGTAGGGGAGCTCACATTAACGTTCAAAAACCTCAGAAAGTGAAAATTTCATGCCATGGGACCTTTAATTTCAATAATTCACTACAAAACATCTATCTGTTAGCGTCACGTTGACAATAGCAATGCTGCTCATTAAAAATTATCCATTTGCCACTGTTGCCAGCAGAGAGCATCAAAATGGAAAAAGTCTTCCTTAACTATGTAACTTTTCTAGAGGAGGGTTTGTCACCTGCTTGTCTCCATGGAGATTAAAGTTATCTATCACCATGGAGACAAACAAGTGAGCTACCAGGCCAAGTTACAGTAAGAATGCTAGATACATATTTAAAGCCATACCATGGAACATTACAGGCAAAACAGTAAAATCTTCTTGCAAGACGAGCAGATGAACAACTCTATAGTGTATCAGAAAAGTTATGCAGTGCACTTTTACAAATTATTGTGCTCTTAACCATTATGTTCAGGTTTTGCTACATTAACCCAACTCAAAGTGTAATTGTAATATGACATTACAAAAAGAGCTGGAATCATTTGTTCTTACGTAGAAATGTTCAGATTTAAGGCCACACTGATTTTTATAAGTGCTAAGTGCTGATCTGGGTCTGGACTGAAAAGTGGAGCTCTAAATATATTGTAATGATGGAGGCAATTATGGAGCATTCTGCAGTGATTCGCTAATTATTATGCAGGAGCTGCTTCAGAATAAAACATGAGGCTGAGACCCTGCAAGACTTAAGGTTAGCATTTAGCATATGTGCCGAGTTCAAGTGAATATGGAACATTTTAATCAAATTTAAGCAAAAAATGTCTTGCCCTGGTTAGGGGTGGCACGGTATATGTATTCGTATTGAACCATCACGGTACAGGGGTCACGGTTTGGTGCGCGCATTTTGACGGAGAATATAAGGTACACAAGTTTAATATTGAACTGACCACGGGACTTTCATTTTGCAAGGGTTTCCTTGAGGACTCTTAAACTCATTGAGTGCCGGCCTGTTTTCGGCTGGTTTCGGCTGGTTAGCTCAACTGGAAAGTCATGGACTTTCCCCCTGGGGGTTGTGGGTTCAAAGCTAACCAGTGTGGGTCCTTGGGCAAGACCCTTCACGGTACTGCCCCCCGGGCGCCGAAAAAGATGGCTGCTCACTGCTCCTGAAAAGGATGGGTCAAATGCAGAAGTCAAATTTCTCCCGTGTGTCACTGTGTGTCATTGTGTGTGAGACCAATAAAGGCTTAAGCCTAAGCTTAATCTTAATCTTAATCTTTTCAGAATTCCAACCCCCGAGTGCCGGAGGTTTTAGTGTATTTTCACTGATTTTCCAAGACCCACAGAATACTGAGTTCTTTGACTATATAAACATGGCACACATCAAAATAAAGTGTTGACTCTCTTCTTTCACCTAGAAAAAAAATTATGTTTCTAACCTTTTCGGTTCTCAAGTAATTGATAGTAGAACATAGGGAAGTTTCAGCAAAAACAGTTTTTTGACCAAAAGTGGAAAAAAGAGACCAAAAGCTACCAAAAAGAGTCATTTCGAGCAGATCAGTGATTTTGACGTCAATATTTATTGATTTAGTGACACCTCAAACATCTAAAATAACAGAGAAAGAGATTTTTGATGACAAAGTACATTTTCATTCATTCATTTTCTTCCGCTTTTCCATTTTCTGGGTCACGGGGGCAGCAGTCCAAGCAGTGTTCTGCTGCCCAGAACACAATGCACAATGAATCCTTCCGCGGGTGGTGGGTCCACAGGAGGACGGCTCACGTCACAACGGGCCTTGATGTATCTTCTGCCATGGGGGCTACCAGTGTCCACAGACACTGGGGGCGAGGTGGGGTTAAGTGTCTTGCCCAAGGACACAACGGCAGCGCTCATTTGTGGGAGCTGGGATCACATGCGGTCAACCCATCAAGAGCGGGATTCGAACCACCAACCCCTGGATCACGAGGCATATGCTCTACCAACTGAGCTACTGCCGCCCCGATAATAAAAGTACATTTTTTATTTACAAATATAAGACTGTGAATTGAAAATTCCTTCGAATCAATTGTGGCAAGAGATGTCTACAGGATATAATAATATCTTTTCATATAAAATAGAACTTTGTCACTTCACAACAATATTGAGGCATGCTCAGAGTACAGATCCATAATAAAAACTAATATACACACACAGACACATATATATATGTACATACACACAAGGCCATGCATAAACCTTTACACACACAGCTACACACACGCGCGCACGCACACGCGCGTGTACACACGCATGCACACGCACACACATATAACTTCATTCATTACAATTACCACACAGCAGCATCATGTAAACTTAATTCTTCTCATCTCATGCCTCTTTGGAGACCAGGATCTACTGCTCCAAGTCACTAAACTTCTTCTTTGGCGCTGTCGTAGTTCTGTCCCTGCTCCGCGCAGCGCGCACACACGACACGTTGTCTGCCTCGGGCAGAGCAGATCTTGGGCCCGACCTCGCGGCCTGATCCGGTGTGTCTCTGTGATCCTCTGATGCGGGATCCTGGGTCCCAAGAGCGATCAGACCGCTCCATAGGCGCTGGTCAACAGTCCTCTGCTTTTCCAGATTCCCTCGCCTCACCATCTTGCTCCTTTCGCCAATACACAGTACACACACTACACTCCTCTTCTCGTCCACGTCTCTGATCAGCAGATAATGATACAAGATCGCTATACTGGTTGGGAGGTGTGAATTACACCTTCAAAGTTGCTCCAGGTCGTATTCTAGCAATCCCCGCTGAAAAACGTCCTTGACGAATATATTCGTCACGGCACTCAACGTTTGGATTCAACATGACGAGAAAACTCGTCACCGGCACTCAATGAGTTAACCATTGCCATTTGCGAGCCCTGTGTGAGCACATAAAGTCATCAGTCATGAAAAGTCACGGACCCCCTCCCGCACTTAGCCCACAGAGTTTGGACCGCAAATGAGCTACGAAATGCGAGATGCGTTTTTTTATTTGCCTGGAGGCACGTGAGAGTGTTTCCAGGCTTGGATGTCCTTTATCCGACCCTCCTAACCTCTGAAACAGCAGTGGTTTAATTTTATTTTCTGTGGAAATGTGTTTATTTTTCAATGGAAATCGTCTCATATCTTCCTTCTGCGCTCAAACGTGGAAGTGGAGCCAGCGCACAGCGTACTGCTAAAGAGGAAGGAGCGGAGAGTTTTGCCCCCACCCGCTGCACTGGCCTCTCTCTCTCTCCTTCTCATTTGCATTAAAGCAACAGCGTCCATAATAAGTGTTTCAGAGTTCAAAGCTGCCTTTGAGGACAGCCTTTCTGGTTATGTTTTTTTTTTCCTGCACTGTACCGAAAATTTACCGAACCGTGGGGTCTGAATCGAGGTACGTACCGTACCGTGAGTTTTGTGTACCGTGCCACCCCTAGCCCTGGTGCAGATACAGATGCTCCTCGACATATGAACATTTGATTTACGAACATTCGGATTTACGAACAGGGTCGAAAATAAAATTAAAAAAAGTTAAATGTTTGGGCAAAAGCGCTGTACATGTACGCAAGTGAGTTTTTGTATTTAGCGCCTATTCCGACTTCCGGGTACAGTACGTAGTGCGTATTTCCGCCGCTGACGCACAGGCAGGGCACTGCGCAGCATCCCCCAAGCGTCACGCCCACTCAGTTAAAGTGTTCAACAGAACTTCAACTGAGTGGGCGTACTACGGTGTTACTACGGTGCGGTGTTATGAACTTTGTTGTTTTTCTTGCATGCGTACAGTAATCCAATATGGTTGGTGAAAAGTGAAAAGCTTCTAGTGAAGCTTCTGTGAAAAAGCGGCAAGCCATCTCATTTGAAAAGAAGGTGGCGATAATAAAGAAACTTGATGCTGGTGAGAAGATGGTGAATGTGGCACACGCGTACAACGTGAACCGTTTGACAATTGGTACGATATATAAACAAAAGGACCGCATTATGGAGCATGTGAAAAGTGCATATCACTTTTTAATGACCTTAAGGCTAAGGCAGGAGAAAGTGCTGCGGAAGAAACCTTTTCTGCCAGCCATGGCTGGTTTGCACGTTTTAAGAAGAGGGCAAATCTTCATCACGTGTCCATGAGTGGAGAGGCAGCAGATAAAGCCAGCTGCCGAACGCTTCCCCCAAGAGCTCAAGGAAAATAGGAGGTAAATAGGCTACACACACACACAGTCTCACACATACATTCACACACACACACGCGCGCTCTCTCTCTCAGCTGACTGAGTTTGCCTCTGTGTCCCTCTCTTCTTTTTATCTCATCAGTTTTCCATATTTTTAAAACGCATATTAGTATTATTTAGTGTTATTTATTAGTGTTATTGTGTTATTAGTGATATTAGTGTTATCTAAATGCCGTACAAATCCATATAGATAACTTGTACAAGACTTAAACATATAATAACAACTTACAAACAAATTCAACTAACGAACGGGTGTCCGGAACGTAACTCGTTTGTAAGTTGAGGAGCGTCTGTACTGAATATTGTATAAGCACTATAAGTCCGCTGTGTGCTGTCTGCATCTAATTAGAAAGTGTTTTATGGTCCAAGAATCATGAAGTTCGCTCTGAGCATGCTAGTCCCTTTTAAGAATTAAACTTAGGGAAAATGAAGGTCTATTTATCTTGCATAATACTGTTTTTTATGGTTTTATTTGAATGATTCAACCATTGTTTCATACCGATTCAAGTGTGTGTGTTGTCCATTAGCATTAGTCTATTAATCAGTCAGAGAGAGGATATGAAGAAGAATCAGGAAGTGTGTTGTTAGCTTTACTGTGACAGTACTGGTAGATCGAAACATGTACATTCAATAAAGTTTGTGACTGTGCTGGTTCCAAAAATTGTGCAAAAGAAAAGAGTCAAGCCCTTCTTCAGGACATGTCTGAAGAAGGGCTGGACCCGTCATGTAGACGTCATGTTGTATGGGCCCACCAAGATTATTTGTACACACACACACGCACGCACACACACACACACACACACACACACACACCATTTAGTGCTGCACCCCTGCATCTCTTGAATAGAAGTGCTACATAAACATATAAATTGTGAGGCCAAATTGTGAACTGAACCAAATTTTCATTATAAATTACAGCAAAATCTCATCTTGTTCTGTTCTTTTTCTCCATAAACAGTGACATTATCTGTTCTGTGTGATTATTGTAGCGTAAACATTAACAGCAGAAAACATCTCTTCAGTGATCTGAATTTGCTCTGATTCGTATTAGATGCTTGTTAGTCTCTGTCTGTGTGCTGAGCTGTGATAGGGCCATAGATCTCTATACACCCCCTCCTCCTGCTGGGCGTGTGGGGGAGAAGCCACACTCCACTGAGCAGAGCTGAGGCGAAGAGGTCCTGGATCAGATGGAGCTTCGGAGCCTGGAGCTGCAGTGATCAGAGTGCAGGCCTGAGGTGGAAAGGAGATGTGTTTCATTTGTTATATGAAGCAATTCAGATACAAAAGTGTTGAGGGGCAGACAGGTTTCACATCTGCTCTCTATCCATCCATTTCCTTCAGCTTCAGCTGAGGCTGGGTCAGTCTGGCAGGCTGTGTAGAGAGATCCAGACTTCCTTCTCCACACACACTTCCTCCTACTCTGAGTGGAGAGGTCCAGACTTCCTCCTCCTCACACACACTTCCTCCTGCTCTGAGTGGAGAGGTCCAGACTTCCTTCTCCACACACATACTTCCTCCTGCTCTGAGTGGAGAGGTCCAGACTTCCTTCTCCACACACACTTCCTCCTGCTCTGAGTGGAGAGGTCCAGACTTCCTTCTCCACACACACTTCCTCCTGCTCTGAGTGGAGAGGTCCAGACTTCCTTCTCCACACACACTTCCTCCTGCTCTGAGTGGAGAGGTCCAGACTTCCTTCTCCACACACACTTCCTCCTGCTCTGAGTGGAGAGGTCCAGACTTCCTCCTCCTCACACACACTTCCTCCTGTTCTGAGTGGAGAGGTCCAGACTTCCTTCTCCACACATACTTCCTCCTGCTCTGAGTGGAGAGGTCCAGACTTCCTCCTCCTCACACACACTTCCTCCTGCTCTGAGTGGAGAGGTCCAGACTTCCTTCTCCACACACACTTCCTCCTGCTCTGAGTGGAGAGGTCCAGACTCCCTCCTCCACACACACTTCTTCCTTCTCTGAGTGGAGAGGTCCAGACTTCCTTCTCCACACATACTTCCTCCTGCTCTGAGTGGAGAGGTCCAGACTTCCTCCTCCTCACACACACTTCCTCCTGCTCTGAGTGGAGAGGTCCAGACTTCCTTCTCCACACACACTTCCTCCTGCTCTGAGTGGAGAGGTCCAGACTTCCTTCTCCACACACACTTCCTCCTTCTCTGAGTGGAGAGGTCCAGACTTCCTCCTCCTCACACACACTTCCTCCTGCTCTGAGTGGAGAGGTCCAGACTTCCTCCTCCTCACACACACTTCCTCCTGCTCTGAGTGGAGAGGTCCAGACTTCCTTCTCCACACACACACTTCCTCCTGCTCTGAGTGGAGAGGTCCAGACTTCCTTCTCCACACACACACTTCCTCCTGCTCTGAGTGGAGAGGTCCAGACTTCCTCCTCCTCACACACACTTCCTCCTGCTCTGAGTGGAGAGGTCCAGACTTCCTTCTCCACATACACACTTCCTCCAGCGGCTTCACTTCTACTGCGGAGGAAACTCATTTCGACCGCTTATCCGTGATCTTGTTCTTTTGGTCATTACCCAAATGCTCATGACCAAAGGTGAGGGTAAGAACAGAGATTTAAACCAGGAATAAACCAGGAATAAACCAGGACTAAACCAGGACTAAACCATGGCCCATAGCTGAGCATACAATGTAAAATCTAATAAGTAGATCTTACTTGAAAAAATCTAGGAAACCCATTGCCTTGAAAAATCAGGCTAAAGTGGACTGGAAACCTAAAGCTGAGGTTACAAGTAATTCCTCAGTGTATTGTACAGTAAATTCCTATTTCATGTAACTAGGCACAGCAAGTTTAGTGTACTTTAGTTTTCATTCGTAGAACTCATGTTGTGAAGCTGTGCCAACTCATCAGTCAGTTCCTCAAATCTGAAATATGTAATCTTTATTTTAAGAGTAAGTTCGTCTCACTTGGTAAAAACATGGAAACTGATTGCCTTGAATTGAGCAAATGAAAATGACTTGTATACAGAAGTAAGAGTAAAAACAGGTTCTATTCTACAACAATGTCATTTACATCTGTATCAGGTACACAAGGATTTTAATATTTATTAGTCTTTGAAAAAAAAAAAAAACATAGCAAAACAATAAAATAATATAGCTCGGTCATTCCATGTCAACTCAACCAAGGCCCCCATTGTCAAAAAATGCTGGAAGAAACAAAACAGGTGTACAGGTGCAATCTGGCAGACTGAATGCGCAGAGGGGGTATGTAGAGACTGAATGAGCTGAGGGAGTGTGTAGAGACTGAATGAGCTGAGGGAGTGTGTAGGCTGTAGAGGCTGTCCTGGGATGAGTAGAGAATGAGCGGCAGCTGTAGGAAAAACAGGGAGGAGGACTGGAACAGACTGGGAAATGGAGCTGGACTCTTGGCAATAATACCCCACTGTTGAAGTTACTCATCTCATTCACGTTGACCTTAGTCTAACTGACAAGTAATGTGCTTTTTTCACTCTGAAAGTAACTGTTACTTTACCACAATCATTAAGATTCACAAATTCGTAGCTGTGAGTAAAGTAAACTAGCTGAATGCAAGTAGGGATGGGGCCTATCCGATCCAGTATCGGTATCGGGTTCCGATATCAACGTAATTCACGGATCAGAAATTCCGATCCAACCTGCAAAAATTTCCGATAACCCCCCATTACCATTATCTTATGTATATAATTGTGTCTCATCTGACACAGGTCTGTTTCTCTTTGGTTGCTATGCCATCTCTTTTTCTTCTTGTTCTTTTACCCTCTGTTTTATATTGTATATTATATTTCATGAGTGAGCTACTGTACCCAAAGCAATTTCCCTTGTGGATCAATAAAGTTTGTCTAAGTCTAAGTCTAAACTGTTCCCAGCTACTGCAGGACTGCTTACACTGTTTTCCCGCTATCTGGACTCTGACACTCCCTAGTGCGTGCAAGGGTCTGCGGATCCACATGCTCTCCTGACCTTCCACTGTCTCCACGCTCCTCTCTGGTTTAGGGGCCAAACTGGGGAACTTCCTGGTCTTGCGATAAATAGCGCATAGTGGTGCGCTAAAGGGGGCCACATTAAAGGGGGAACCATTAATGTTAATTTGTGGGTTTATTTTGTTTTCTTAAGTCTCTTAGTTAAAGGGATAGTGCGTTTTTTTTTAATGTTAATCTGTCTGGGTTTCCTTCCAGAAGTTACGTGTGTTGACACCGGCTTACCTCTGACAGTCTCAGCTGATCCCGGTTCGGCTCGCTTTCTGGAGCCCACGTAAGTAGGTCCGGTAACTTCCCTGGAGCATGAAATAAAGCTTGTTTTTCTTCTCAAAACAAAACATTTATTAGAAAGGTGATCCCAAACAGTTGTCCACAAAACATCCAGCAGTGTATTTTGCATTCGCGTATTGTCTCTCTCCACTCGTATCACTACGCCCATGTTAACTCTATCAGCCTGTTCACTTGTAAACTTCGGCGTAGACATCCGCTGAAGGTGAACAGGCTGATAGAGTTAACATGGGCGTAGTGATACGAGTGGAGAGAGACAATACGCGAATGCAAAATACACTGCTGGATGTTTTGTGGACAACTGTTTGGGATACAAATATATCACCTTTCTAATAAATGTTTTGTTTTGAGAAGAAAAACAAGCTTTATTTCATGTTCCAGGGAAGTTACCGGACCTACTTACTTGGGCTCCAGAAAGCGAGCCAAACCGGGATCAGCTGACACTGTCAGAGGTAAGTCGGTGTCAACACACGTAACTTTTAGAAGGAAACCCATACAGATTAACATTAAAAAAACCCGCACTATCCCTTTAATTAAGTCATACCATATGGGGGGTTATTTAAGTATTTTCTTTATTATGTTGAACTGCAGGTGTTTAATCATTATGGGTACCGTTATTTGCAGTTAAACAATAATGATGATAATATGGAAAACAAACAGTTTTGGTATCGGAATAGTATCGGTATTGGCCGATATCCAAATCCAGGTATTGGGATTGGATTGGAAGTGGAAAAATGTGGATCGGTGCATCCCTAAATGCAAGTTAACCCTAGTGTTAGATTTTACAGTGTAGGACCAGAGATCTAAGCCAGGACTAAACTAAAACTAAACCAGGGAACAGAGGTAACAGTAGGAACATAGATCTAAACTATGATTAAGCCAGGAGTAAAGAGAGAAGGACTGAACCAGGCCTAAACCAAGACTAATCCAAGACTAAACCAGGACTAAATCAGGACTAAATCAGGACTAAATCAGGACTAAATCAGGGACCATAGGTGGGAGCAGGAACATAAACAGAGTGGTAAATCAAAATCTTTGCCTTTTGACTCCTTCTTCACCACAACAGTCCAATAGAGCAGCTCGTGCATTAGCAGAACGCACACTGATTGTCATGTGATAGCGCTCTGAAGGGGGAGCAACTTGAAATTGAGTGCTTTGCCTTTTGGCTCAAGACCCCCAAGATACTTGAACTCCTCCTGTTTTCGAATTTAGCTTTTTCAAAACACTAAACGTTAATATGGCATTCAAAATGTTATGTGGTAGCAGTTAATACCCCATAGAAGTGTAATGCCCCCTTTTTAAAATAACCTAACCTCCGCTTCAGCCCTCCAGGCTCCATCCATGTTTTACAGCTCTGTTTGAAATGTTGTTATGGGCTGAGTTTAGGTGTTGAGCCTCATACTGTAATCGTTGGACTACAGCATGTATCTTTACGGCCCTGTGTTTGGGCAGTAAACAGACACCCCCCTTCCAGTGACAGCGGCGTATGTGGCAGGTCAGAGCTGTTGCCGCGGTAATCATCCAACAGCTGAGTCTAGTGTCGCAGCTTTCATGTGAAATCCAAACCCAAAATAACAGACTGGAGATATGTTTGTTTTTACTGAGCCTTGTCATCTGGTCCGCGTGGAGATGACCCTTCAGTGTTGAGTGGGTGTGGATAACAGTGGATGACAACACTTGAAAAAGCTGTATGCAGCCAGCGCTCCTACAGTTTAAAGATGCTACATTACACAAAACTGACTCTTGTGAGCTTTAAGCCATGTTATAATGTTGTTACCTCCTCAAAAACATACCTGGAGTTGTATTTTATTTCATTCACACATGTTTAATCTTTTAACGGTCTGTCTAGTCTGTCTCCATCTGTAAAGCTCAAAATTCTCTGTTCCACCTTGTGATGTCATGAAGCGGTAGTTTCAAGTTAACAGCTCCCTTTACATTTGGTTCAGTAGAGATTGGGAATTCCAGGGCTGAAATCATCCAAATGATTCTAGTGAAAGTGTATGGGGTTTAAAAACGCAGTGGAGCACTTCCTGTATTACAGCATGACATCACAAGGTGGAACAGACTGTTTTCAGTTTGAGAGAAGATGTTTGTGCATTAAACATGTGTGAATGAAACAAAGCACAACTCCTGGTATAATTTTGATGAGGAAACAACATTATGACAGATCAGAAAATGGTGTAATTTAGCCCCTTAACCTGCAGATAACAGACATATACAAAAACCTGCAAAAATTCACTCAGAGCTGGGCGATATGGCCTAAAAATAAAATCTCAGATTAAAAAACAAAAAAATCAGATTTCCGATTTTAATCGATTTTTCTCTGCCCTACTCAAAAACAAATAACAGATGACAGACAAATGGCTCAAAACAATGCAACGTTCTATTATAAAACAAATACATTACACCTAGCATCAATTAAGCTGTTGTTTTAAAAAAATTTTCATTGATTTATTTATTTCATTCGTTAAAACAAAACAAAAATAACAGATGCAACACAATTGCATCTATACAATTATAACTTAAATATGAATGAAGCTAAATTATTCCCTGATTGTGGGAAAGATGGACTGGAGTGGGTAGTGTTGTGTTTTAGTTTTTCCTCGAGTGATGCAGAAAAGAGTTCCCTCTTTTCTGTCACTGTCTGTGTTCATGTATGTTAGCTTGTGCAGTCTGTATACAGCTGTGGCAACACAAGAAAAATATTGGCAGCACATACTTCGGGTCCAAAACTTTCACCATGTTAATGAATCCGGGCTTTTCCACAGTATATATGGGCACCGTGTCTTTTACAACATACATCATGTTTTTGGTAAAACATACAACAGCGTGTGTGATTGCCTTCCGTCGTGGGTCATGCTTATAATACTGCAAACAGTTCGAAAATGTTTTAGGGACTGGATGGTGGTTATTTTCATTCCGTTCGGACCTGTACTTCTCCCACTCCGCTGCCTCTGCTTTCGGCGCTAGGATACATTTTTTTCGTGCTGCAACAGCTTTTGAACAGACCTTACAGCGAGCACTTGTTTGTTCTAAATCCGACGCAAGAAAACCGAACCAGTTCCATACAACAGATGTAGAGACACCTTTGTTTGGTACAAACTCCGGCTTTCCCTCACTCGCTAGCCGCGCTAGCCCGTACAATGTTTGGGTACGCCCTGCTAACTTACCCGTGTAAAACGTGGCCACGCATTAGTTCTGCTCGTGTGTAAAAAATAACTAAAAAATCGATTTTCATAAAAACACATCGTCCTGAACTGTAAAGTCGAATTAATCGATTTAATCTATTAATCGCGCAGGTCTATTCAGAGGCTGCACTAGCACTGGTTCATGATCGGCTGCAGGTGCTGGGGTTTAGGTGGTGACCATTCAGATCAGAGAGAGGCATTTTAGGTTCAAACCCAAATGAGAGGCTAGTGAGAGGCTCATTCTGCTTTCTGAATTACACAAAATTATAACGGAACCGACATGTGAGATCACATCCACTGGTTTTGTAACTAAGAATAAATCAGCATTAGAATTGTCACCAGTAAAAGCTATAGGCCTGTTTGATTTGTACATGCTTACCTCGTATCCAGGGACACGGTTACTTCATGTTTATGGAATTCAACGTCAAGGTTTTATTTTTTCATGTTTTAACTTGTCTTTGGTCTCAAAAAAAAACAAAACTGCTTTCATTATTAAAGGTGCACTGTAACTTTTCGTTTGGGGGTCTGTGGGCTCTCTGTCATTGCTCTGACTGGAATGTTCCACAATATGACATTAAACAGCTCTACCTCACATTTATTCAATCACAGGTGGTTTTACAGCTCAAAAATACCTAGAAAAACAGGCATTCTGACTGTGTCGCTTCTCCACAGATCTGACCTGTAACTTGGTTTGGTTTAGTCTCCATGAAGATAAAAAGGTTTAATACCATACTGTGAAACATTCCAGACAAAGCAATAATAACTAACTCCATGGAGGAACACATTACACTCCTCCACCAGAAAAGTTACACAATACAGCTTTAATGATCTGATAAAAAACAAAACAAAACGCTATTATAATACCACTGAACACACAAAGAAAATAATGATGAGAATGAAGACAAAGAGCTGAAACAAATAAACAATAACAGCACAAAAGAAAAAAGAAAAACACAAGTATTCATCGTTACAAAGATTAGAAATGAGGCGTCTCGATCACTAGCGTGGCCCTAATTTGCACGATCCACTGCTCTACTCGTGAACCCGTGTTGCATGGAGAGATTCTGGCTCAAATTTATGTTCCTTTTTAAACTTTATTTTTCTTAGAACATTTTAGTTTTGTACACCACACATACACACACACTGATTTCCAGGAAATGACATTTGCACAGACGTATACAAATTTATATACGTTAAGATTTGTTTCCACTTATTCCAATACAGTTCTCCTTTATCTGAGGAGTGTCTCAAGGAAAATGTTATTCATTCCATAACCTGAATTTCATTGATTATATCCACCCGTTCTGAAATAGGAGGCCCTGTAGCCATTTTCGTGTGATCACCTTCTTGCTGGCTGCCTGTATCTGAAGAAGGTATCTGTCTTTTTTCCTCAGCCCATTTGGTATGTTTCCCAAATAAAATACACTAAAATTTTCTTCTGCTTGCAGTCCTGTAATAAGCTTAATATTTTTAATGATCCCTGTCCAGTAGGGGGCAATGTTGAGACATTGCCAAAATATGTGAAAATGTCCAACTGATGATTGTCCACAGTCACACTTACCCTCTTCCGCACTTTTGGTCTGATGTTCTTTGAGTCTAGGGGTAATAAAATATCTCACTGTGTTCTTCCACATAAACTCTCTCCATAAGTTAGAACTTGAGGTTGCTTCAGTGGTTTTACATATATTTAACCAATCGCCATTAGTTAAACTGATGATCCCTGCCTCCTTTTGCCATTTTTGTTTATTGTATGTGGTATAGCTTGTTTTTCTTGACTGAGGAGATATGCTTTTTATTAAAGGAATAGTAACGTTTTTTACAATCAGAACCTTATTTCGGTAATAAAACAACGCGAGTAACTCACCCATAGCACTTTGGTGTCATTTGGAGCATTTCCGGAGATTTTGTAGTTGAGCGATATCCGTAACGTGAGTGGTCGGGGCACGACGTTGTGGTCACCAAATAACAAAAACTTAAGCTCTTTTCAAATTACAGAAGCTCAATGTGTCAGTGTAAACTTTCACTTGAGTCAAAAATGGCCTGTAATCCGATACCATCCATGGTTTGATGACGTCACGCATTCACAGCTGATTTGCCAATAACACTGCGCTCTGAGCTCTTGGTTACAGTCAGAAAGAAGCTAAGAAGAAGTAAACATCTCTGCTTGAGAAAATGGTGCGAACATGCATTTATTCCAGCTGTGAAAACAAAATGACAGCTTGGATGAAGTTGAGTTTTCACAGGCTTCCTCATCACAATCTAGAGTTATTGAAGCTGTGGCTAGTTGCCTTGAGAATGGACTCAAACATGAAAGGCAAAGCTGTAAGACGTTTGGACTAGGGATGCACGATATATCGGCATTAACATTGGTATCGGCCAATAATTTTTTAACATAGCGGTATCGGCCCGATATGTAAAAGTGGGCCGATATTAACGACCGATATTTGTCAGTACAGTAATCCCTCGAATTAACGTTTTCTCACATTTCTCTCTCGTTTAAACACTCAAACTTTCGTAGATTTTCAACAAAATGTATTAATAGTGAAGCGTGGGGGGAAGGGGGGCGGAGAAGTGTGCGCGCGGACACGTGCGCTCATCTTGCTCAAATCCGTGATAGGCGCGAGACCGCGCATCCGGGGCTACGAGCACGAGACCCGTGCCCAAACCGTGCCTCCTCTAGACCAGGTCTAAACCAGGATTAAACCACCGTGTGCGGCTCTTTGCCTTTGCTCTTTTTGGACTGGGTGTCCTGAGGGGGGGCACGCAGTCCGACCACTGCTATAGAGGGTAGATCCAACGATGTCAAAAACCTTTCTACTGTAGTTAAATTTGTTGCGGGCAGTTGGGTGTATAAATTTGAATAGTAGGTAACAAAAATGCATGAATATCCTCCAAATGATGTTGTACTGCATTAGTCTGCAGGTTATTTATCTTACTTATATATCGACTGGCATGTAGCTTCTGTGTCCTCCAGGCAAGTAACTTTTTGGCTCTAAGACCATTCTCATAGTAATTTTGGTTGATGAATGTGGCTTTTTTTCTAGCTGGTCGGTATACAGTTCGTTTGAGGTACGTATAGCTAGTAATAGTCGTTGCAAAGTATCACTGTCATTATTTCTCATGTGTTCATCCTCTAACATTTTTAGTTTCATAACCTAATCTGAAATTAGTTTCTCTTTTTCTTTATTTCTAGTAGATGACCACATTATTAGTTTACCTCGCAGAACTGCCTTAGCTGCATCCCATAATACACTGGGTGAAGTATCTTAATTGTCATTATGATAAATGTAATCTATAAATTCCTCCTCTGTATATATTTTAAAGTTAGTATCATTAAGGATATTGGAATTGAGTCTCAAAAGTGTTTCTTTTCATTTAATATCCAAATGCAGCATCAACTGAACCCCTGCAGGATCTGAAATATCTGTCTCCTATCTCACAATTCATAATCCTGTGTCTATCCGAATTAAGCATGAAAAAGTAAAATCTAGATAACATAGACTGGGAGTGGGAATAAAAGGTAAAGGATTTTGCTCCTGGATGTAAATCTTACATGCATCCTTCATACCCATTTCTCTAAGCAATTTGTTGATTTGTAATGCTACAAGCTTCTTTAAAGTAGAGGAATCTAAAAATGGATGCAAATGAGTCCACCACATACAAGTACAAATTAAGTAAAAGATTTTTTTTTTAAATAAAATGTTTCTCATTTCCTGGAGGACGATAAAGTAAGATAAGTTACAATAAAGTAACTTCCCTGTGGTCAGTAAAAACTTTTACTAACACATAACGTCCTTCAGTATCAGTAGTTTGGGAATGCAACTGGACATTTACATTGTTTGAAATAAGAATTGCTACTCTCCTGGCAGAGTATGTATGCTTGAACCATATTTTTTTTTATTTTTTCATGCTCAGCACTAGGAAGGTGAGTTTCTTGCCAAAATATTACGTCTTGCTTTTCACGTTTCATCTTACTTATTATTTTTGCTGCGTTTTATAGGGTTATGCAAATCATTCACAGTGAGCTTTTTGAAATTATATTTTTGTCTATTCATTAACGTTTTTAAATCAAACCAGTCAAAATAGCACAGAGGGCCAAACAAAAACAAAACAAAAACATGTCGGTCTGGAGGAACAGTAAGAACAAAGAAACAAGCGTGACTTCCACATATGAAGTGCCATGTCCACTTCTGAGTTGAGAGGGGAGTCCCGTAAGAACAAGGGAGACTGATGCATCTTCAGACAAAACTGCATCAGTCTTCAGAGGAAATGTCCTCGATCAAAATTTTCTCAGTCTCAGAAATATCTCTGTCAAGGTCAGACCAAACAGTGTCATGTCTCAGAAAAAAAACTTTGTCAGCAGAAACTGCTTCAAGCAGAACAGCCTCAGACTCAGACGAAACAGCGTCAGACGAAACGGCATTAGCCTCACATAAACCTTTGTCAATATCCCATCATGCACTGTGCGGCAACAGACAGATGTTCGAGAACACAGAGCGAAAAGCCCATCCGGAGGGCGGAGAAAACATGTGAGTGCACACTTTTAACTTTAGGAAATCATTAATACAACTGTCGCTTTTTCCGGGACCTGATGCAGTTTTGTCTAAAGATGACAAAAGTTTTTCTGAGACTGAGTGACTTTTAGGCGACTCTAATACCATTTCGCCCGTGGCCTTTTCACCTGAGACCTGGTGCCTTTTCATTTGAGTCTGAGATCTGAGGATGTCCTAAAATGAACACCGTACCGCTGGGAGATGGAGAATTAAGCTGCTGCCAGTCTCTCCGCCATACTGGAAGTCCAAATTTATGTCCCTCTTAATGAGATTCTCAAAGCACTAAGAGCATTTTCATTATTCATTCTCCTCTCTGCTCCTCCACCCTACCGTGCTTTTCAAACAATACAAACAAAAACATCATTAAAAAATAATTACAAATGTTCATGTTTTCAGGGAGGTGTGATCCTTCGTTCATAGAGGAGTGGTTCTGTGTAGTTAATCAAAGGAAAATGGATTCTTGCCTAAATGGCTTTGTCGTTTAGATCTGTACAAACATGTTCTGCAGTCTGAATTTTGTAGTTTGTCAGTTCATACAGTATGTCAGCCTTTTTGTCAGTTCTTCAAGACATGTTTAAAATGTGAACTTTAAACAAAATCCTGTTATTAAAGGGCCCATATTACGCTATTTTCTGAACTCTGTTCTAATGTTGTTTCCTCATCACAAACACACCTGGAGTTGTGTTTTGTTTCATTCACACACGTTTAACACACAAACCATGCAAATTTAGGCTGAGTTCTTCTCTCAAACAGAAAACACTTTGTTCCACTTTGTGATGTCATGTGGTAATACAGGAAGTGCTCCACTGTGTTTGTAAACTCCGTACACCTTCATTAGAATCATCTGGATAATTTCAGCCCTGGAATTGCCAGTCTCTACTAAACTAAAGGTAAAAGGAGCTGTTGGATTGAAAACTACCACTACATGACATCACAAGGTGGAACAGAGCATTTTGAGCTTTAGATATGTAACAGACTAGTAAGTGGAGTTAATAACCGAGATTCAGGAGCTGGACCACGCCTCAACCTCCTCATCAGCTAACCACAGCTCATCTTGACCACGCCTTTAATTACCCAGAAGCCCTATTTATCCTGACATCATCGTCCATGTCAGCTCTCTCGACCCACTCCCACCCTGTGTCTCTCGTCCGTCCTTCAGCCTGAAGACATCATCTGAATCAGCTGGGTGACCATTTTGGATTGTAGATGGAGCCCCCACCCTAAGTCTCCCCCCAGCCATCACATCTACCCACCGTCAGTCGTCAATAAATATCTTTACCGTATTTCATTGTTGTGGCGTGGTCCTTGCTAGTGAATAAAGGGTTACTGAAAAATGTGTGAACAAAACAGAGGTAAACGGGTAAATGTTCACATTTTTATACAATGCTTTTCCACCTTCACGGCAGAGGTAAGATCTTAAGCCCGAGCCCGAGCCCGACCTGACCCGACCCGAAATTCGGGTCGGGTTCGGGCCTAAAATGTCAATCATTGCTTCGGGTCAGGCTCGGGCCGGGCTTCTCTCTCGCTGACTTTAAAAAAAAATAAATATATGTTTATAAAAATGTATAATAAAACGATGTGTGGATACTAAACTAAGGAATACTTGTTTTAAAATAAATAATTTGGATAAAACAGAGAAGGCGCTGTAAGGTAATTGCTATTTAACTATTAAACAGGAGCCGCTCTTAATAATCTTCCCCTCCGCAAGTCCGCATCTATTTTGACCTGGTATCCCCAATATGGAGGAGCAAGAAGTTAAGGATAAACTAAAGACAGGAGAACTGAAAAGACAAACACGCACCGGTAAGAGTGAGGTGTGGAAAAGCTTCAAATTGATTGTTGAAAATGCTACAGAAACTTGCGTTGGCTTCGCTGAATGTAGTCAATGTGGCGCTTTGCTTTCATACGAGAGCAAAAAGACTGGCACCTCGACGTTCCCTCTGCGCGCCTGCGCAGTTGCGCACTGCTCACACATTCTCAGCGCACAAGAAATCCTATGCAGCGCAGAGATGAAAGAGTTCCGCTTTTTTTTTCAGCCGCGGGGTCATCTGAATACGGGGGAATCGTCCAGTATTCAGAAACAAAAGTATGTGTCTCGTATTAAACTTCTACCGGTGTAAGCCGCGAGCACGCGCAAGCCGCGAGCACGCGCAGTTCTTTCCGCGTGTACCGGGGCTGCGTGTCGGATGTCGCGCACAGGGGTCCAAGGAGCGCTCAGGGAGTTAGTGTGTTTGCTCAGACACATAAAACATTAGGGGGAACATTGACGCTGAGCAGGCATTTAAACAGCTGTACTAGCAAAATTGATGATCGTCAAACATCTATATTATCATTTGTTTCAAAAAAACGCCCCTCACAAATAAAATATGAAATTTCGGGTTTGCTTCGGGCTCGGGCCTGCAAATCAAGTTAATTGGTCGGGCTCGGGCCGGGTCGGGCTTTAATACCCGCGGGCCGAGTCGGGTCGGGCTGGATTTTTTAGGCCCGATCTTACCTCTACTTCACGGCACTTAAAAGCCAAGGTGGGTTAAGTGTCTTATCCAAGAACACAATGATAGCATTCATCTGTGGGAGCTGGAATCACACCAGCCAACCTGTGGGTCAGTGGATCTGACCGCTCAACCAATGATGTTCATGACGAGAGTGGGATTCAAACTGCCAACCTTGGATAAGTGGACAAACGCTCCACCACCTGAGCTACTGCCGTCACCAAGTAGCTTTTTGTTTGGGGGTCCGTCACCTTCTTGTTTCTATGACTATTTAGAAGTGACTTTATTGATCTCACACAGAAGCATCTCCATGATCTTGTTCCTTCGGTTTGGTCAGGACCACAGCTGGAGGATTTTACCTATGGTGCATGTTTTGGGTTGATGGGGGAAACCGGAGTGCCCGGAGGAAACCCCAGACACGGGGAGAACATGCAAACTCCACACAGAAAGGCTCAGGCGACCCAAATCTTACGGCCATACCAACGTGCCACGTGGGGATCGAAATCCACACTGCACATTTTGGACATCTCTAAATAGGTATTTATTTATTCTGTTGCACTGCTTTCAGATTTTAAATTTTAGATTTAGATTTTTTATCTTAGTTTTTGTATTGCTTCGTTTTTATATTGTATTTTGTACACTTTTTCTTTTTGCACTACTTGGCCAGAGAGACACGAAATTTCGATTCACTGTATGTTGAACATATATAGTTACCTGGCCAGCCAAATGATATCTCTCTGTATTTGCTATACAGCGAGATACCATTTGGACACCCTCGCTCCACCCTCGCTCCCCCGGTTAACAACGGACTCCGCGATTCTGATTCGTTCAAAGATGGTGACGTCAGTGCACCCGCCTTTGCCCACAACGTCACTCTTAGGCAGCGGAAGTTCCTCCTCAGTTTTGAATCAAGATGGCGCATCGGAGAACTGAACGTCCCTTCCATTCAGCTGTAAAATTGGTCTTAAATGACCTAAAACACATCGATTCCTTAAAACCACAGCAGCTGACAGCTCTAGAGGCCTTTCTTTTCAAAAAAGATGTTTTTGCATTGCTTCCTACCGGCTTGGTTCACGTCGCTGTCCGTTAACTGTTCTCTGATTGGTTCA
Source organism: Paratrypauchen microcephalus (assembly GCA_036785185.1). Lineage (NCBI taxonomy): Eukaryota > Metazoa > Chordata > Actinopteri > Gobiiformes > Gobiidae > Paratrypauchen > Paratrypauchen microcephalus. Next base: position 2,527,267 of record JAVJIX010000077.1, on the reverse strand, counting down.
CTTAGCTGTCTGTCTACGCGCAACGGCAGCGCATTCTGGACCAAGCATTACCAGACTCGCCGCTGGTACAGCGATGAGTCATGGATTCTTCCAGGCAACACATATAGCAGAATTGGCAATAAAACTGACTTTGATCTTTGACTTTGATCTTTGAGCAAACCGTCCAGCCCTAGCCGTACATATCATTACCCATAATCTTCAGGTAACCACGGGGTCAGTTTAAATGGTTATATCCTCACATTAAAAGGTCAGTGGTGCGGCACTGATCGTGCATGGGCCCCTGAGGTTGCATTACATCGATCTGTTCAGCTCCTCTCTGCTTATACGCACCGTCTCATCCATCTTCTGTGCACTCTGCTCCAGGGGACAGCTCCAGTCTGCTCCTCTGCTCTCCACAAAACTCCAATTAGAACCACACAGCACCAACCACAGCACTTTTAATGAGCTCTTTTCAACAACACCGCGATGGAGACGCAGATGCACTGAATTCGAGAGCTATGGTTATGGATATGGCTGGGGTAATTGCATTGAAAAACGTCCTTACTGTGAGCCGGATTGTATCTCCACAGACCTGACTCTTATACAGCCTGGAAATGTTGTTCTTTTTGGCTATTGATACTTTACAAGACATTATGCGGGGGGTGCTTTACATGTATCTCTGTGATGGGATGTTCATCGGTTACCATAGAGACAAGATGCACATGTTAATGTTATAATGTTGTTTCCTCATCACAAACAGACCTGGAGCTGTGTTTGTTTCATTCACACGTTTAACACACAAACCCTACAGAGTTCTTCTCTCAAATGGAAGACACTCTCTTCCTCTGTTGATGTCATATGGTAAGACGGAAAGTGCTCCGCTGTGTTTTTAAACTTCATACACGTTCACTAGAATCGTTTGAATGATTTCAGCCCTGGAATCGCTCATCTCTACTGAAATAAAAGTAAAATGTCCAGTAGCTGTTAATTTGAAAACTACTGCTTAATAAATTACTCAAACATGGGTGAATGAAACAAAACACAACTGTTTTTAAGGAGGTAACAATATTATAACATGGGTTAAAGCTCACAAGAGTCCATTTTGCATACTATAGGGCCTTTAACAAGCACTGACAAAAACATTTTAAGATCATCTAAAAACATCTCATTTTCAGAAGTTTGTGATCAAAACAAGTGTTCATGGTCCTGTATAGCTGTTTGATTTTCTCTGATCCAAAACTGTTATTGTATATCGGCACCGATATTGAAAAAATTGCTGGATTGGATATGGGCTTCCAAATATCAGTACAGTCGATATCCTGGTTGAACGTACAGTATAAACTGATGTAAAAAGACTATTTCCTGGTTCTAGTTGGCTCAGTCTCAGAATGTTTGAACTTTTATTTATACAAAGTTGTTCTGTAGATACTTGAGAGATAAATAACAGCTCCATAACACAATGGGAGCAGTTTTGTTTGTATTTTTGTTTATTGTGTGTGTTGTTTGTATTAAATTTTTTAAGGAAATAAATGCTGATATCGGTTGATATCGGGTATTGGCAGATACTTATATTATCATAATCAGTATCGGACCTGAAAAGACAGGATCGGTCCATCTCTAACAAAAACTTTTGAGCCACAAACAAAGCAATGTGGTCTACTCCATTCAGTGTAGTGAAGACTGCAGTGAGCGCTATATTGGAGAAACCAAACAGCCACTTCACAAGAGGATGTACCAACACAGACGGGCGTGCCAGAGTGGACCGTCATCTGCCGTACATCTTCACCTAGAAGCCACGGGCCATTCATTTGAGAACAGTGAGGTTCAGATCTTAGCCAGGGAAAAGAATTGGTTTGAGAGGGCAGTTAAAGAGGCTATTTTTGTCAAAAAAAGAGAATCCTTCTCTGAACAGAAATGGTGGAGTCAGACATAATTTGTCTCCCATCTATAATGCCATTCTTAAGCCTAGATCAAACAAACAGGGGAACAATAGGGCAGCCAGGTCAGGGCCAGAGGTGTGAAAAACAGTCGTTGTAGGGATGAATAGGTATGGTAATCTAGACGCCAGAGAAACAAAAGACTGAAACCAATGAGATAGTTTCGGAAAGTAGTTAGCTAGTTAGCTCCTCCCTGCAGCAAGATATAAGCAAGTGTTTTACCAGCATTCTAATTAGAGCTGACGAAGCCTCTCGGATGAGCGGCGAAACGTTTTCGACCAAACAAACTTTGTCCAGTTGACAAATTGAATTTCTTCTTTTATCATGGATTCTACCTGGACGACTGAGGGACTCTTCACGCATCTTTTGTAAATGTACAATATTGATTTAAAAAAAAACATTTTCATACTTAGTTTGCATCTATATTGACTCATAGAAGTTATCAAGGCCTCTCAAGGATGCAAAGTGACTGCACTGTCTCCCTGTGTCTCATCACAAACCAAAATACAAACACACAAACACAAACAACCGCACAGCCAACAGTGAGCCTCTGTGAGCGATGCTTTCTTTATTTCAACCTCAACAGAACAATTTTACTTTCTGGCGTGACAGTGTGCGTTTACGGTGCACTGTGTAACTTTTCGGTTTGGGGTCCGTCACCTGCTTCACCTCACTGTTCTGCCTGGAATGTTCCACAGTATCAATCAATCAATCAAACATTATTTATAAAGTGCTTTTCATACAAAAAAATGTAACACAAATGTATGACATTAAAGGAGAATTAACGTTTTTTTACAATCTGAGCCTTATTTCGGTAATAAAACAAGTTGTTTTAAGAAGTGACTTTATTGATCTCACACTGGAGAAATTCTTCTCTGCATTTTAACCCATCCTATATATATATACATATATTAGGAGCAGTGGGCAGCACACACATTAGGGCGCCCGGGGACCATCTCCATGATCTTCTTGCTTCGGTTTTGGTCAGGACCTAAGCTGGAGTACCTATGGTGCATGTTTTGGGTTGGTGGGGGAAACCGGAGTGCCCGGAGGAAACCCACCCAGACACGGGGAGAAACATGCAAACTCCACACAGAAAGGCCCAGGCGACCCGGGGATCGAACCCAGACCATGCATGCAAACTCCACACAGAACACACAGAAAGGCCTGGGCGACCCGGGGATCGAACCCGGAACCTTCTTGCTGTGAAGCAAGAGCGCTAACCACTCAGCTACCGTGCCGCCAAAAATGTAACACAAATGTATGACATTAAAGGAGAATTAACGTTTTTTTACAATCTGAGCCTTATTTCGGTAATAAAACAAGTTGTTTTACTCACCCATAGCACTTTGGTGTCATATGGAGCACTTCCGGAGATGTTTTAGATTTGCGATCTCCGTAATTTGAGTTCTCGGGGCACATGTTTGCGGTCTCCAAATAACACAAACTTTAGCACTTTTCAAATCATAGAAGCTCGATGTCTTAGTCTACGCTTTCATTTGAGTCAAAAGTGGCCTGTAATCCGAGATTTATCCATAGTTTTGAGTAGATGAGGACGCCAGTGCGCATGTGCGGAGTCACAGCTTATTTCACTCTCAGCTCCCGGGACCCAAACATGAAACGCAAAGCTGTAAATTATGGATAAATCTCGGATTACAGACCACTTTTGACTCAAACGAAAGTGTAGACTAAGACATTGAGCTTCTATGATTTGAAAAGTGCTAAAGTTTGTGTTATTTGGAGACCGCTCGGGGCATATATTATATGCCCAGAGAGCTCGCATTACGGATATCGCTAATCTAAAACATCTCCGGAATTGCTCCATATGACACCAAAGTGCTATGGGTGAGTAAAACAACTTGTTTTATTACCGAAATAAGGCTCAGATTGTAAAAACATTAAGGGTGTTTTCACACTTGGTCCCTTTCAGCGTTTAAAGCGAACTCAGATCGCTAACTGAGCATTATAGGTTTATATGTGAACACTCTAAGCGCACTCAGACCCCTTTAAAACGAACCAAACTGAGACCATCTCGGGAGGTGGTCTCAGTACGGTTCGCTAAAAGGTCCGCGGTATGGTTCGCCTAGCCTGCGCAGTGTGTACACATAACGCTCCGGGTTCACTTCGCCTTTTGTGCAGTTTTATTACCTTCTAAGCTTCCCGTAGACAGCGACACGGGGAGGTAGTGACGAAAAATAACAATACAGGACTCTTTCGAGGCCCTGTAATTGGAATGAGTACACTTTAAATCGAGGATCCATTGGAGGGCATGTCTGGTGCCAGCAGCCGTGGTAATTCCAGCTCCAATAGCGTATATTAAAGTTGCTGCAGTTAAAAAGCTCGTAGTTGGATCTCGGGTCCGAGCTGACGGTCCGCCGCGAGGCGGGCCCCCGTCTGTCCCAGCCCCTGGCTCTTGGCGCCCCCTCGATGCTCTTGGCTGAGTGTCCCGCGGGGTCCGAAGCGTTTACTTTGAAAAAATTAGAGTGTTCAAGGCAGGCACGGTCGCCTGAATACTGCAGCTAGGAATAATGGAATAGGACCCCGGTTCTGTTTTGTGGGGTTTTCTCTGAACTGGGGCCATGATTAAGAGCAGGGCTCTCAAGTCTCACGCATTGAGAGTGTGACACACGCAATTCGATTCTGTGCCCAGAAAATCGGTTAGATAATGCAGGCTGCTTCCCGTTTTCAGCTGCTTCCCCCCGCTCCTCAGAAATTACGCAGTCTCACGCACGACCCCGCTCAAAACTTGAGAGCCCTGATTAAGAGGGATGGCCGTCACAGAGAATGCCAAGGAGTGAAGGTCTCAGAGCTCTAGAGAAGCTACAGTGTGAACAGAAAGAGGACTGAGGCTCCATCAGAGCTTAAGTGGACCAGAAAGAGAACTCGGTCCTCTTTCACAATGTGAACACAAACAGAACTGAGTTTGGTTTTCTTGGTCCCCTTATTGGTCCACTTTTAGGGGACTGAGTTTGGTTCGCTTAAAGGGGACTATATGTGAAAACACCCTAATTCTCCTTTAAATAGCTCTACCTTACATTTATTCAATTACAGATGGTTTTATAGCTCGAAAATACCTAGAAAAACAGACATTCTGACTTCTGGGTTGCCTCTTCACAGATCTGACCTGTAATTTGGTCTAGTTTGGTCTCCATGAAGATTGAAAGGTTTAAGGCCATACTGTGAAACATTCCAAAGCAATAACATCTCCATGAAGAAAAGCGTTTGACAGACCCTCCAACAGAAAAGTTACACAATGCACTTTTAAGACTTAGGAAAACTCAAGAATGCTGATGACAGCGTCACCTTCTGTTAGGCAGATTGGTGTGCACTGGGATTAAAAATGACAAAAATTACATTATGGAAAAATATACAATGAGGTGAATTTGTGGTGTGAAAAAAAAAAGAAAGAAGAGGCAGGGTGAGGGTGGGTGTTAGAACTGGTTAAAAATACTGTAAAAATACTGGGGTAAAAATACTGTAAGAATGTATATTTTTCTAGAAATTATTTCAGCGATAGATTAAATGCTGGATGGACATGTTTAATGTCATACTTTGGAATATTCCAGGCAAAACAATACAATTTCCATGGAGACACCCAAGTTAAAATGTAAAATGTAATGTAAAATAAAGATTAAATGTATTGATTGACTTCTCTGTCTGTCCCTCTCCAGGTGCAGAGACCCTCCTGAAGCCCCCTCTCAGCCTCTTCACCCACCCACAGCAGCCATTTCAGCACTTGGACCCTCTGCCTCCTCTGGGACCCCCACCCATGGGTCCCACCCCAGGCCTGTGCCCTCCTCCCCTCACCCCAGCTCCACCCCTGGGACCCCCCGTCACTCTGTGCCCACCTCCCATTGCCACACACACCATTAGACCCCCACCCCTGACGCCCCCGCCCGGCCACACACTTGTCCACCCGCCTCCGCCCAATATAGCACCCAATCCGCAGCTGGGACCCCCGCCGATACCCCCACACCCGCTTGGACCCCCACCTGTAGTAGTAGACCCAAACAAGACAATTCCACCTCCAAATATTGATATCCGAACTCCACCTCCGTCGTTGCGTTTTCCCCCAGCGCCCTGTCTGGATCCCCCTCAGATGCCCCCCAGCCTGGTCTCTACTCCGGCTCCAGTTCCAGGTACGGTGATGTTATAATGTCAAAGTTTAGTGTTATGATTATTGTGAGAAAAAAATACCAGGATTTAAAGGTCCCATATTACACTATTTTCTGATCTACAGTATTTTATAATGTGTTTTCCTCATCACAAACACACCTGGAGTTGTGTTTTGTTTCATTCACACATGTTTATTTATTCATTCATTAATTTGTTTTAAAGGGATAGTGCGTTTTTTTTTTTTATGTTTATCTGTATGGGTTTCCTTCTAAAAGTTACGTGTGTTGACAGCGGCTTACCTCTGACAGTCTCAGCTGATCCCGGTTCGGCTCGCTTTCTGGAGCCCACGTAAGTAGGTCCGGTAACTTCCCTAGAACATGAAATAAAGCTGGTTTTTCTTCTCAAAACAAAACATTTGTTAGAAAGGTGATATATTTGCGTCCGAAACAGTTGTCCACGAAATATCCAGCAGCGTATTTCGCATTCGCGTATTCGCTCTCACCACGCGTATCACTACGCCCATGTTAACTCTATCAGCCTGTTCACCTTCAGCGGATGTCTACGCCAAAGTTTTCAAGTGACGTACAGAGAAGTTACCGGACCTACTTACGTGGGCTCCAGAAAGCGAGCTGAACTGGGATCAGCTGAGAGTGTCAGAGGTAAGCCAGTGTCAACATGCGTAACTTTTAGAAGGAAACCCAAACAGATTAACATAAAAAACCAAACTATCCCTTTAAACAGGGACAGTGCACAGAAAACATTGATTTCAGGGAGAAAAGGTGCTCTACACCAGGTTTAACTACAAGCTCCTTTCCATCTGCAGTCCTCGGGAGGTGCAAAAAATACATTAAAGAAACTGTTTACATTTGACCAACTCTTAAAGGGATATGCCACCCCCAGGTCAAACTTGGGCATCTCCCCACAGTCCAGAGACTAAAATAAGTGGTGGAAAGCGTTTTCCTGGTCACCCAGCCATTGTCCGAGTCTGTCAGCACTGACCGCAGCGGTATCTGCAGCTACTCCGCGTTAGACTGGAGTCTAACGGCGCCAGAGAAAGATTTCGGCCAAAAGGAATTAATTTGCTCGATGCGTTTCCCAATTACTTTCTGTGTAGTGCGCATTCATATCGAGTGCAAATAAATGTGCAAATCAACACGGAGAGCTTGCCTTGGTCATTTTGGGTGGGAACTATTTTCCAGTGCGGAAGAATAAAGCCGAATCACGCACCACGCTGCGCAACAGGGGAACTCCCTTCCTGGTGCGTAACAGGGATTCCCCTGGCAGCGTGCTCTGTGCTTCGGCTGTATTCTTCCGCACTGAAAAATAGTTCCCACCCAAAATGACCAAGGCAAGCTCTCCGTGTTGATTTGCACATTTATTTGCACTCGATATGAATGCACACTACACAGAAAGTAATTGGGAAACGCATCGAGCAAATTAATTCCTTTTGGCCGAAATCTTTCTCTGGCGCCGTTAGACTCCAGTCTAAGGCGGAGGAGCTGCAGATACCGCGGCGGTCAGTGCTGACAGACTCGGACAATGGCTGGGTGAGCAGGAAAACGCTTTCCACCACTTATTTTAGTCTCTGGACTGTGGGGAGATGCCCAAGTTTGACCTGGGGGTGGCATATCCCTTAAACAACATTTCATCAGTAACAGTGTCTCTTTAAAATAACCATTATCCAATTCATCATTAAACATTTAAAACAATCAAAATGAATTCATTCTAATTTCCATAAATACAAGATTTCAAATTCATCATTATCTTCAACATACAAACACACAAACCGTGCATATTTAGACTCAGTTCTTCTCTTAAACTGAAAACACTCTTGTGATGTCTTGTGGTAATAAAAAAGTGCTCCACTGTGTTTTTAAACTCCATTCACCTTGATAAGAATCATTTGGTTGATTTCAGACCTGGAATTACCAATCACACTGAACTAAAGGTAAAGGGAGCTGTTAAAGGAGAATTAACGTTTTTTTTTTTAACAATCTGAGCCTTATTTGGGTAATAAAACAAGTTGTTTTACTCACCCATAGCACTTTGGTGTCATATGGAGCACTTCCAGAGATGTTTTAGATTTGCGATCTCCGTAATGTGAGTTCTCGGGGCAAATGTTTGCTGTTTCCAAATAACGCAAAACTTAGCACTTTTCAAATCATAGAAGCTCGATGTCTTAGTCTTCGCTTTCATTTGAGTCAAAAGTGGCCTGTAATCCGAGATTTATCCATAGTTTCGAGTAGATGAGGACGCCAGTGCGCATGTGCGGAGTCACAGTTTATTTCGCTCTCAGCTCCCGGGACCCAAAGATGAAACGCAAAGCTGTAAATTATGAATAAATCTCTGATTACAGGCCACTTTTGACTCATACGAAAGTGTAGACTAAGACATTGAGCTTCTATGATTTGAAAAGTGCTAAAGTTTCTGTTATTTGGAGACCGCTCGGGGCATATATTACATGCTCGGGGCATATATTATATGCCCTGAGAATTCGCGATACGGCTATCTCTAATCTAATACATCTCTGGAAGTGCTCCATATGACACTAAAGTGCTATGGGTGAGTAAAACAACTTGTTTTATTACCGAAATAAGGCTCAGATTGTAAAAAAAAAGTTAATTCTCCTTTAACTTGAAAACTACATGACATCACAAGGTTGGAAATGCAGACAGACTAAAGGATTACTCAAACATGTGTGAATTAATCAAAACACAACTCCAGGTCTGTTTTTGAGGAGGGAACAACATTATAACATGGCTTAAAGCTCACAAGAGTCAATTCTGCGAAATATCAGACCTTTAACCATTTCTGATTGCAGGGCTGCAGATGGAAAGTATGTTGTAGCTAAATCTGGCACAGAGCATCTTTTCTCTTGAAGATCGATGTATTCTGTGCACGGTCCTCATTTTAAATAAATAAAATAAAAATACATGAATAAATTATTCATGATTAATGACACCAAGCCCAAACAATAGTGAAATCCTCCATTTTTTTCTCCAAGCATGTGACCAGCTTTTAGGGCTGTAGTCATTTTTGTATCAGCCAACTAATCATTTTATTTATATTATAAATATTTCTATGGGACCACAGCAGAAAGGAGAAAGGAGTAAATTAGCTGGTATTTTTGTATGTAAAAGAAGACAGATTAAAGAAGACAGATTAAACTCATAATTCACATGTTTGACTGCATTGTTTCCTAGTACTTTTTTTCTGCATAAACAATAAAGAGATTCATTATAGTTTTCATAGCATTTGCCACACCACATTTTTTAATTGACTAATCATTCGGCAGCACATGTTTTTCGTCAACCAAGAATGTGTTCAGTCGCCTACAGCCCTACCAGCTTTATGAAATCAAACTTTCTGAATGATGATGTAAAGTTAAGGTGACAAAAACAGCCTTTACATGAATTCTGCTTTTTTGGAAATTGCTGCAAGTGCCTCCTATATCATTGGGGTTGTATTTTTTGCATGGGGCTGCTGATCTTGACAGCAAAAGTATCAATACAGACCACAAAGCCGTTTTAAAGCCTCCCAGAGAATCAGTGCAGTGTTGGTCACATGAACACTGAACATTTTACACAAATCTACCTGCTTTATATCAGATTTAGCGCCAAAACTTTTCTTAAATTCTCCATTGAAATTAGTGGGATTAACAGAAGTAACCCCACAAAGAAAGCGCTGTTTAATCACATTTAGAGGCACAAAATGGGTGGGACTTTTTTGGCTTATAAAATTGTTATTAATTATTTAGCTCTTTACGTGTATATTGTGACCTAAATAATCATGATTATGGATTAACCTAATAATATTGCCATCCCCAGTTCCAGGACAGGCAGCCCCCGGAGGAGAGCAGCCCCAGGACGAGGCCTCTCCCCTGGGCAGTGAGGAGCAGGAGGACCCCCTGGGGCTGGAGGAGCTGTGCAAACCGCTCTACTGTAAACTGTGCAATGTGACGCTCAACTCCACACAGCAAGCTCAGGCTCACTACCAGGTCAGGAGCAAAGCATGGGGAGTCATGTCTTTAGTTTGGTTATTATATTTGTTATCATTTTGATGAGTTCCAACTTCCTGTTTTAGAGTCTGATGATGTCATAATCTCGGATGGAATGAAAGAGCCTTTGTAATTCTGTATGAGAATATTAAAATAAAATAAATATCCAAAATAGAAGTCCACAAACATTAAACCTTATCATTATTTGTTAGGGATCGGTCCTGTTTAGTCCTACATAGTTTAGTCCTGATCTAGTTCTGGTCTAGTCCTGTTCTGCTCCTGGTCTAGTCCTGTTTTAGTCCTATTTTAGACCAGTTTTAATCCTGTTTTAGTTCTGTTTTAGTCCTGGTTTAGATCCAGTTTTGTTGTAGTCTTTGAGCTCTAAAGTCTTAGATAAATAGCACAGCCCTAGTGGTTGTCTTGTGTCATTACAGGCATTAATCGCAGTCTCTGGTTTCACATTCACAGTCGTACAAAAGTCTTGCTGAGTGAAACATAAGGCTTTGTGTTGTGTTGATGAGTGATGAGGAGAGCCTGTTGAGCTGTGAGCATTTTCACTCTGCCTGCTGTTCCTCCTCACTGTTTCGGATACACTGCAGAAAAGGATTATATACGAGTTAAAACTCACTTGAATTAAGAATATGAGTCTCAATTTCACTAGTTTTGACTTTTTAACATTTATTTACCCCATGGACCAAGATTATTTTAGACATTTCAAGATGTGTCTGACTTTAAAAGGTGGGGTTCCAGACTTTATTCTTATAAATTAGTAAATTTAGGGATGCGCCAATCAATTTTTTCTGTTCCAATACCAACTTTAATACTTTAGTACCTGCTGATACTCAATATCAGCCAATACCAGTGCAGGGACTAAAAACGGAATGTATTTCCTTTAAACAAAATGAAATAAGGTAAAACTGATCCAAATGTGTTATGTAGGAACTACAACCAGTTAATAGTTTTATTACATCAGTGTGTGTGTCCAACCAGGATATCGGCTCAACCAATATTTGGAAGCCGATATCTGATCCTGCAAATTTTTGAGTATTGGTGTCGATATTCGATACCAGCATTGGATCATTGCATCCCTATGAATTAAACCAATTACATAGTTAAAGGGCTACATAGTTTTGGGTTAATTCAAGGTTGGATTTAAGGTTAAAGCCCCAGTGTGTAGGATTCGTGGCGCATAGGTGGATGGTGCTATTGCACTTTCTGTTTTAGCTACGGCAGACCTCGAGGGTCACCCGGGCGGGCCGTAACGCGGACAGCTCTCGTACCCGCACACGAGCCGCGCTGCAACTGTATAAATAAAACGCGGTCCCGATTTTTTTTTTTTTTTCTCTCATGAAAACACACATTCCCGATCATGTACCATGACACTCTACACATCAAATGAAACCTTACAGTCTCCTCTTTTTGACGATGCAATTTCCCTGCACAATAGTCACTCCCCGAGCACATGGGGCTTTTATACGGAAAAGCACAAAACGAGGTTAGCTTACCTTAGAATGCTTTGCACAGGTCAAACTCTGTATTTCACCATAAACTTGCTCTCAATTTGTCCGTAAGGATCCAGCGAATAAAATCCAGTAAAACAATTTAGTCCAAAACACGTGTTAGATCCATTACGACGTCTGATCCGGCAGCATGCTTGTGTTGTTTACCCAAAACCACGAGCCTTGCCGAAGGCGAAGGCAGAGCCCAAATGTCCTTCTGCGGCTCTCGTATTCAAAATGGCTGCCTCTGCATGGGGAAGATCCCCCTTTTATGTGACTATATCTAAGTCCAAAAGAATACTTTGATTTCATGATGGAAGTGAAAAGGCTTGGAAAACAATGTATTTTTGAATGGGTATCTTCAATTTCAGTAATTAACGGGTAAAAATCTTACACACTGTCCCTTTAAAGATGCATTATGGAGCTTTTCTGGTGAAGGATCTGCCACCTGCTTGTTTTTATTGAAATGTTGCTTTGTTTTTGTTGGAGTACAATATGACATAAAATGTATCCATGGAGCCGAGCAGGTGTAGCCACCAGGCAAAGTAACAGGTCAGATCTGTGGAGGGGTGATGCCTACAATAAGAATGCATGTTTTTCAATGTTCTTTTTGTTTAGTAATAAAAACATATATAACGTATATGAATTGAAAAATTTAAAAAGTATGAATTATTTATTGTAGAACATTCAGGCAAAGCCATAATATCTCTATGGAGACAAGCAGGGGGCAGACCCCTCACCAGGAAACTTGCATAGTGCAACTTTAATATTAATGTAAGTCAATGTATTGTCCCCACAAAGCATGATCCCTGACGTGTGTGTATGTGTGTGTGGACAGGGTAAGAACCACAGTAAGAAGCTGAGGAACTTCTACGCAGGCAGCCAGCAGCCTCCAGCCGTCAGGATCACAGACTCCACGGAAACCAGAGGCCAAATGTCCCACAGCTCAGGGGTCAGTGAAGGAGACACAACCAGACAGGTGAGAGCTGTACCTGAAGGTCATAGAGCTGTTAGGGGATAGGAACACTGGCAATATGTAGAACTCTATCTACTCTCACTCTGAGTGGTCAGAACGGTCATGTGGCTTGCGTGCGATTGCGTCTGTGTGGGAGAAAAGATGCATCTGAGCTTGGCCCATTCACTTGAACGGCCATGTTACGACCCTGGGGCTTGATAAATGGACGTAGCTAAGCTGCTAGTTCCAAATAGGAAGTGAATGTGCATTAGATTTATATAGTGCCTTTCAACACACCCAAAGCGTTTTATTCATTCACTCCACACTATCGCAGCCACAGCCGACCTGGGAAAGACTGACAAAGGCTGTCAGTCTGCTCCATACAATCTTAGAATCAGTAAATTCACAGCAGCAAACTAAAATAACACTGAAAAATCATATTGGATCATCCCTAATGTCCGTAATGATGGTAAATAAATCAGATTTGTGTGTATTCCATCAGCGTGTTATTGGAGCAGACTTGTGTTTCTGGCTCGTGTCTGGTGCAGGTCAGCCTCCTCTTCTGTAATAAGCTCAGAGCAGTGAGTGGGAGAAGGCTGGAGTGGACCAGCTCTTAGTCATTACTCTGTCTGTGTGTGTGTGTGTGTAGGTCTGTCTGTATATGGATGTGTGTGTGTGGGTCTGTCTCTGTGTGTGTGTGTGTGTGTGTAGGTCTGTCTGTATATGGATGTGTGTATGTGTGTGTGTGTGTGTGTAGGTCTGTCTGTATATGGATGTGTGTGTGTGTGTGTGCGCATCTGGCTCTGTGTGTGGGTCTGTCTCTGTGTGTGTGTGTGTGTGTGTGTGTGGGTCTGTCTCTGTGTGTGTGTGTGTGTGTGTGTGTGTGTGTGTGTGTGTGTGTGTGTGTGTGGAGGTGGAGGAAGCTGCACCAAAACACCTCCTCTGTCTTGTTATATCTGATTGATATGTTTGGAATTCCTTCAACTACTGGATTAAAAAAAATACACTTTAATAGCATTATGTCAATTTGAAGGCACAACGGAGGCTGGCTATAGTATATAGCATATAGTATAGTATATAGTATAATAATAGTATAATAATATAGTATATATTATAATAATATATAATAATGTCAATAATGCGGTTGTTTTCAGTCTAAAAACACATAAAAACTCATTTAAAACTTAAAAAAACTGATGTTTCAGTAACTTTGGAGTTTATAAAGTTTAGAACCTGATTTTGATTGTAATTATAGATCTTGAGGTGGTTATTAACCACATAGCTGATTAGCCCCGAACAAGTCTTCAAACTGATTACATTTTATTTTTCAGAAAATCTGAGAAAAATTTATGAGGAAATTTGGGCAGTCACTGTTGAGCTTTGTCTGAGGAGTGCTTTATAATTTTCACAAGCATTTTTCAAAACGCTAAAGTCTGTAATCTTTATTCATTATCCATAGTCGTTGATGCGTGAAAAGTCCCTCAGTCGTCCAGGTAGAATCCATGATAAAAGGAGAAGTTCAATTCGTCAACTGGACAAAGTTTGTTTGGTTGAAAACGTTTCGCCGCTCATCCGAGAGGCTTCGTCACCTCTGGTTATCGTGCTGGTTAGACACTGCTTATATCTAGCTGCCGGGCGGCGCTCCCTACACTGAAAACAGTGTTATCATAGCCGTTGATGGTGAGCTAATGAGGTAATAGACCAGTTTCAAAGCTACGTCATCACTGAATGCGCGCAGTGCTGACTCAAAACAAAGCCACTGCTGCCATAAAACCCTGAGCGAAGATATAGAAGAGAAGAACTCGAATAAAGAGAAACAGATGGAATAAATGATAGTTCATATCATTCAACTGACATACACACAAGTGAACACCTGCTGCTTGTTTAGGGTAATTTGCCCAGGTGTTCAATGGTGTTTAATCATGCTGATTAACTAGCAAGCACAGGACACCGCAAAGCTCACAGACATATTAACCAGGTAACCTCTACGACAGACACATGTAAATACATTTTGTTAAAATGCATGATAAGTTTTCGCATGACCATCATAAATGTCATTTGACATGACTGAGACCACATAGTAACATACTATGAATTAAGTCATAGTATGTTACTTACCCCGCAACGCAAGTGCAGTTGGCGGTCAGAACATAGTTCTTGCGCTTGTTGATGATAGCCCAAGCATTGTACATGGTCGTCTTGTGGCCTTGTCTTTGACTGGGCAGAACATCAGATGCCAACACGCAAAACTCCCCATCGATATCGTGGTATTTTACCTCCTGTACATGGCCACACACGGCAAACTGGTAGGCATCCATGGATTTGTATGTGCGCACTTTCTCTCTTGTATACACGCTGGGCTTCTCCACTAAATAACAGTGGATATCTGGCCACTGTAAATCTGGCCACTTTCTGCGGTCGTACTGCCACTCCGTGATCGCATAAGGATCTGGTAGTCGAACCCCATTGCTCAACGTGAGCTTTTGAATGTAGCTCTCCCTATCGTTCAGATACTCCGCTATGGTCCACCATGGTTGATTCTGAGTCAACAGTGCGCGCACATGCCGGTGACGTCACGTCTGTTTACTAACTGTAAAGGGGTCTATAAGCCAATATTGTAGTCACATATGTCCTGGGGCAGACTGATGGAAACGAGGCTGTCAATCTGCTCCATCTGACCACCTCCAGACGCCCATGCACACACAATATTCAAATACAGGCAAGTGGACATGTTGACTTGATTTTTATACAAATTAATAGCCTCAATACTCATTACCAATTTCGGAACCACTGTTTAGACAACAGAATGTTATTTTTATTCTAAAAAAGTACTGCTTGGTCCAAACTAGTTCTGCTAAAGCACTAGATCATTCTAAAACTTTCCGCAGTAGTCAGATTTTGTCCTATTTATATTCTATTTTTTTTAAATGATACTCACTTTTCACCTAGCGGGTAAACTGTCTTGCCCAAGGACACAGCATCAGTCTGCCTCGGTCCCCAGAGCCTCCAGTCCCCCTCCTCACTGCCCTCTGTCTGTGTCTGTTCCAAAAGAAGAAGTTCATAATTGCTATAAAGAAGCAGACTCAGCAGCTATGTCCCTAACTGTCCTCTGTCCGCTCCAGGCTGTAAATCTAAATGGACATTGCTAACCTGCTAGCCGCTCCGATCCAAATAGGAAGTGGTCATGGATGTACTTCCAGCTCCATCAACTCTGGCTCCAGTTGACTTTACATTGAAAATTTGTCACCCCCCCTTCCCCACTTTGCCCTCTGTCTGTGTTTTCCAAAAAAAGAAACCCAAATTTGCTATAAAGAAGTGGATTTGGAAACTATGTCCCTAACTGCCCTCTGTGTGCAGGTTTACTCCCCTCCACACTGTCTTTCTGTCCTCTGTGTGCAGGGTTATCCCCCTCACTGTCTTTTTGCCCTTTTTTGCCCCAGGCTCTGTATAAAGGTGCAGCGAGGGTGATCCTGGCCACAGAGAACGACTACTGTAAACTGTGCGACGCCTCCTTCAGCTCTGCAGCCGTGGCTCAGGCTCATTATCAGGGCAAGAACCACGCCAAGAGACTGAGACTACAGGAGGCTCACAGCAACGCCAACAACAGGTACGTCCCTTCTACAGTATTCATACACCAGCAAAAGAAGCGTTTTAAAGGAGAATTAACGTTTTTTACAATCTGAGCCTTATTTCGGTAATAAAACAAGTTGTTTTACTCACCCATAGCAATTTGGTGTCATATGGAGCACTTCCAGAGATGTTTTAGATTTGCGATCTCCGTAATGCGAGTTCTCGGGGCACATGTTTGCGGTCTCCAAATAACACAAACTTTAGCCCTTTTCAAATCATAGAAGCTCAATGTCTTAGTCTACGCTTTCGTTTGAGTCAAAAGTGGCCTGTAATCTGAGATTTATCCATAGTTTCGAGTAGATGAGGAGGCCAGTGCGCATGTGCAGAGTCACATCTTATTTCGCTCTCAGCTCCCAGGATGCAAACATGAAACGCAAAGCTGTAAATTATGGATAAATCTCGGATTACAGGCCACTTTTGACTGAAACGAAAGTGTAGACTAAGACATTGAGCTTCTATGATTTGAAAAGTGCTAAAGTTTGTTATTTGGAGACCGCTCGTGGCATATGAACGGCACAATGTATATGCCCCGAGAACTCGCGTTACGGATATAAACATCTCTGGAAGTGCTCCATATGACACCAAAGTGCTATGGGTGAATAAAACAACTTGTTTTATTACCGAAATAAGGCTCAGATTGTAAAAAACGTTAATTCTCCTTTAAGGCTGCATTGTGTAACTTTGCTCTGCCTGGAATGTTTCACAGTATTGTATATTCACACACAATTAGATCACTGCGCCTCATTTTACTTGCGTGATTATTTTTTATCGCAAAGTCTTTATTATTTCCTTGTTTCCAGTGAAGGTCCCTGTGAGGTCACACCAAAGAGAAGCAGAAAAGATGAGTACCGCCTCGTGAAAAACAGACGCAGTCCACAGCTCCAGGGCGCTTTGACAGGTAACAAAGATTCACTATTCAAACACAAAAACACTCAAAATGAAGCTCTATTGTTCTGTTTGGCAACTTCTGTTTTTGTAAGCTATCTCCTCTCCACAGCTATGGGCATAAGTAATGATTTATTAAGGATGGGGAAATCTTGTGAGTTTCACAATATGAAATCACAGAATGCTATTTCGAACAGTAGAAGATGGGAAAAGTCAAGTTTGTGGTGATGTTAGTAAGGGCTTTTCAGCAAATCAGGGCTATGCATTTGAAAATGATTTATTCTACAGTAATTAATCGAGTTGAGGAGAGGATATGAAGGAATTATAAAAGATTATTTTAGATTTTATTTAAAGGGGTACCATGCAACTTTTCTGGTGGGTCTGGAGTCTTCATGGAGATGTTAAAGGAGAATTAACGTTTTTTACAATCTGAGCCTTATTTCGGTAATAAAACAAGTTGTTTTACTCACCCATAGCACTTTGGTGTCATATGGAGCACTTCCGGAGATGTTTATATCCATAACGCTTGGGGCATATATTATATAACTTTAGCACTTTTCAAATGATAGAAGCTCAATGTCTTAGTCTACACTTTCGTTTGAGTCAAAAGTGGCCTGTAATCCGAGATTTATCCATAATTTACAGCTTTGCGTTTCATGTTTGCATCCTGGGAGCTGAGAGCGATATAAACTGTGACTCCGCACATGCGCACTGGCGTCCTCATCTGCTCGAAACTATGGATAAATCTCGGATTACAGGCCACTTTTGACTCAAACGAAAGCGTAGACTAAGACATCGAGCTTCTATGATTTGAAAAGTGCTAAAGTTTATGTTATTTGGAGGCCGCAAACATGTGCCCCGAGAACTCAAATTACAGAGATTGCAAATCTAAAACATCTCCGGAAGTGCTCCATATGACACCAAAGTGCTATGAGAAAACAACTTTTTTTTATTACCGAAATAAGGCTCAGATTGTAAAAAAACATTAATTCTCCTTTAATGTGTTGCTTAAATGTTATGGTTTATCTATCTTGCATTTGTTCAGTTTTGTTCAGTGGTATTTTGTTGCTAGAGAAATCCCCTGAAAAGTGGAGTTCAAAACTGAGACTTTTGAACATCGTCAGACTGAGATCCGAGAGACAAAGCTGCTCTCGTCCTCTCCACCTGTCTCCACTAGAGGGCAGAGTTGTGTGCGTCTGTGATATGTGCTTTTACGGTTCAACAATTCATCAACAAATTGTGACTTCTCAGCTATTAAAATAATCATAGTCATATTTTCTATCATTGTAATCTGGGCTATACAGACCCAAACACATATGAAAAGACCTTTATTTTAGACAGTGTTATTAAGTATGAATTAAAAATCAAAATTATTAATATTCTCTATTTAGAAATGATCATGTTCAGCGGTTTTTAATTTACCTTTTGGGTATTTTTGGGCAAAATACAATACAAACAATAGGAAAATCTGTCTCTTGTCCCCCATCTGGGAGTATGACATCTCAAAAAGACTAATATACATAAAATTATGAATATTTTGAATGTCAGTTTATCACGATTATTGATACTGATTGTGTTTGTTAAAAAAATAGCTATCACTTTTTTGTCCATTGTAAAAGGAAGTAGACATTTATACACAACTCCAGGTATGTTTGTGACGAGGAAACATTATAACATAGATCTGAAAATAGTGTAATATGGGCCCTTTAACCTTTAATACTAACTGTACACTATATTAAACTACCTCTGTTTTGCCCTCTCCAGGTCCGTACTACCACTCACGTCCGAGGCAGAGGATCCCACGCGACCTGGCCATGTGTGTGACCCCCAGCGGCCAGTTCTATTGCTCCATGTGTAACTGTGGAGCGGAGCAGGAGCCAGACTTCAGACAGCACCTGGAGAGCAAGCAGCACAAAGCCAAAGTGTCTGAGCTCAGATACCGCAATGAGATGGTCACCCTGGGATACAGCTAAATAGAGAGAGGGGTCTACACAGGAGGAGGAGGACGGGGGAGGGGTTAAAGGTGTATATGACAGGTTTGCATGTTTTTTCTAATTATGATTTGCTTTGGTGGGATAGTTTCTGTGGTCAGTATTTATCATTGTTTTACATCAGTTAAGTGGCAGTTTGTGGAAAATCATCTGAGAGGAAAAGTACAAAAACACAGGAGGTAGTGCCCGGTTCTAAAATGGAATAACTCTGAATACTACATACATTACTTAAATGGATGACATTAGCTCAGGTAGAGCGTTTAAATCTCGACACATCAAAACTGCCACTTGAAAACCAATCAATATTACTAATGCAGACATATAGGGATGGGACAAGATTTTACCACCGTTGTTTACATTTGGATTGGACAAAAAAGGGAGAGAGTTCACATTTCCAGAAGCTGTAGTTCTAAAAAGCAGTGCAAATGTACTCATTAAAAGACATACAAAATTTAAAGGCCAAAACTGTGAAATGAACGGCACAGTTTATTCATTATAATTGATGTCAAAATCTCGCCTTGTCTTGTGGACCTTATGTCGTGACTAGTCTCTTCTTGTGAGAATTTTGTCTCGTGCCACCCCTTCAAATCTCGACACATCAAAAACATAATTGGTTGAGAGGCCAGAAGGCTAATCCACAGGTTAACGGTGTGATTCCACCTCCCACAGATGAATGCTGTTGTTGTGTCCTTGGGCAAGACACTTTACCCACCTCTCCCCCAGCGTCTGCGTACACTGAAGTATGATTGTGTGTGTGAAGGAGTGAGTGCTTTCTTGATGTAAAGCACTTACCATGTACTTATGTCGCCAACACAGGAAATTCCATCCAAAAGGCAGGTAAAAAATTTTGACACATTTGTCTGGCAGTTTAAACATTTGACATAATGATAATAATAATTAAGATTACGATTAAGCCTTTATTTGGTCTAACACACAATGACACACAGTGACACACGGGAGAAATTTGACTTCTGCATTTGACCCATCCTTTTTCAGGAGCAGTGAGCAGCCATCTTTTTCGGTGCTCGGGGGGGCAGTACCGTGAAGGGTCTTGCCCAAGGACCCACACTGGCTTTGCTCATTGTCGGGGGGGATTTGAACTCAGGTCCCCCTGGGGAAAGTCGGTGACTAACCAGCCGGTAGTAATAATAATATTCATTCATTTTCTTGGTCACGGGGGCAACAGTCCAAGCAGTGTTCTGCTGCCCAGAACACAATGCACCAGCCCCCATGAATCCTCCCGCGGGTGGTGGGTCCACAGGAGGACGGCTCACGTCACAACAGGCCTTGATGTATCTTCTGCCATGGGGGCTACCAATGTTCACAGACACTGGGGACGAGGTTGGGGTTAAGTGTCTTGCCCAAGGACACAACGGCAGCGCTCATCTGTGGGAGCTGGGATCACATGCGGTCAACCCGTCAAGAGCGGGATTCGAACCGCCAACCCCTGGATCACGAGGCATATGCTCTACCAACTGAGCTACTGCTACTGATAATAATAATACTAATAATAATAATAATCATCATCATCCTGTAATTTCAATTTTCGAACTTTTTTCACAAATTGGAAATTCATATAAGATTAGGCTTAGGCTTAAGCTTAAGACTTTATTGGTCTCACACACAATGACACACAGTGACACACGGGAGAAATTTGACTTCTGCATTTGACCCATCCTTTTCAGGAGCAGTGAGCAGCCATCTTTTTCGGCGCCCGGGGGGCAGTACCATGAAGGGTCTTGCCCAAGGACCCACACTGGTTAGCTCATTGCCCGGGGGGGATTTGAATCCACAACCCCCAGGGGGAAAGTCCATGACTTACCAGTTGAGCTAACCAGCCGGTATAAAACTACAATAAATATTTACTACAGGTATTATCCCACTAAACCAAGTCAGAATGAACCTGACCAACACGATTCTACAGTATTTACATCTGGAATGGCTCTCGCTCATTGCGGGCTACCAGTGGCTCGGACCAATCACATCGCAGCATTGTGGTTTGGGCGGAGGCAAAATTGAAGCGCCCAAACGAACCAAAACAAACATGGTGACACAGAAGAATATAATACATGCTGTTTTAGCATCAGTGCAGATTGTTTTGTCTGTGAAAAAACGCACAGAGGAAAGAGTTTGTGCATTTATGGAGGGAAACATATCTGTACTTTTCTCTTTTCTCTCTGATTCATCACCTTGTTCTGCTGTTGTCTCTTTTCATCGAGAGCCACTCCAGATTGGTAAATGTGAAGCGCTCAGAGTGCTACACATTCTTAGGTTCACAGGTTAAGTAATAATTACAAAAACAAAACATGTCTGATACAAGTACCACTGGAATAATGCAGCTTATTTACATGTCACAAAGAGTTTTAACATCTGTCAGACTTGAATATCAGAGATTTATTGGAAAAGTATTTACAGTATGTTGTTACAAGGTACTTTAAAGGTGCACCGTGTAACTTTTCTGGTGAAGTGATGTTATTGCTTTGCTTTGCTCCACAGTAAAGCATTAAATAACAAATATTGTATTTATTCAATTATTGGTCTTTTTTTTTTTTTTTTTTATCTCAAAACTACCACAAAAATATGCATTGCTATATTATCCACTTCTCCACAGATCTGACCTGTAACTTGGCTTGGTGAAGTGATACTTGTCTCCATGGCGATAGATAAATGAAATGCCATACTGTAGAACATTTCAGGAAAAAAACAAAACAAAACATGGAGTCAAGCAAGTGGTGGAGCCTCTAACAGAAAAGTTACACAGTGTCGCTTTAATGTACTTAATTAATTCATGGAATTTAGTATTTATGATTGTTATAAGTTATCGTACTGTGAACAAATTTCGATGCACATTTAAAAGTGCACTATGTAATTTTTGGGTAAGGTAGGGGTCCGTCACCTGCTTGTTTCTATGGATACATCATTGCTCTGCTTGAAATGTTCCACAGTATAACATTAAACAGCTCTACTTTACATTTATTCAATTACAGGCGGTTTTATTGCTCAAAAATACCTACAAAAACATACATTTTGACTGTGAGCGGGGTCGCGTCTCTACAGATCTGACCTGTAACTTAGTCTGCTTTGGCCTTCGTGAAGATAGAAAGGTTTAATGCCATACTGTGAAACATTCCAGGCGAAGCAATAACATCTCCATGGAGAAAAGCATTTAGCGGAAAAGTTACATAATGCACCTTTAAATTGTACATAAAATGAACTTATATTTTCTTTGATATTTGATTCTCCAGGTATTTCTAAATGCATTTATTTGAGTCAGGGCGCCGTGTTGGTGGTACAAAGATTCAAGAACGACAATGCCAAAACTGACCAGAATGGACCTTGATAAATAAACGTGTATTATAGCTCGATTACTCTAAAAATCAGTGTATTCTGATTGAAAAACAAAGCACAATGAACTTTCTGTAGTAGTAGTAGTAGCAGAGTAATTTTATGTTTTCAGCCAAGTGTAAATATGCGGTCTGTGCCTTTGGTGTGAATCAGGCTGAAGAAGTATTACCAGAGAATACCAAAGTGGGTGTATAATCAGACCTGGACCATTACGTAGGGCTGTGAAATAAGAAAATGTTAAAAGCGCATTGTGTACATTTTGGTTGGGGGTCTGTCACCTGTTTGTTTCTACGGATATGTCATTGCTCCGCCTGGAATGTTCCACAGTATGACATTAAAGAGCTCTACTTTACATCTATTCAATTACAGGTGTTTTTTCTGACTGTGGGATCGCCTCTCCACAGATCTGACCTGTAACTTGGTCTGGTTTGGTCTCCATGAAGATAGAACGGCTTAATACTATACTGTGAAACATTCCAGACAATGGAATAACAGAACCTCCACCAGAAAAGTTGCACAATGCAGCTTTAAATCATTATAAAACATTGTGCAATCGAGTTTGAAATGGAGCTGGAGGACACGTCTATGGTGGAGTTTGCTGTTTAACTTTCAGATAACTTTCAGGTTTATGTTTAAAGAGGAGGTATTACACTTGTGCAGGGTATTAACTGCTAAAACATAACACATTTAGATCTCCATGTTTCCCTTTACTGTATTGAAAATGTTGTATTCACCGAAAACAACGAATTAACATAAGTTTAATAGTTTTTAGTTTTAATTGGTAACTTTGCACAGACGTTGTGGGAATTTATGGGAATTATTGTGAGTCATATACCAACATAAATATAAACATTTTAATTTGTCATCAGCAGCATTATTGTAAAAGGGAGACAATTAAAACACATGACTCACATGATTTATTTGTAAGAAATCGCTGAAAACGCGCGGTGCCTGCATAAACTGAGCTACACAGACCGATTTTCTGGGCACAAAAAAAAAAAATTCAGCGTGAGAAATGCCATGTGTGGCGTGTGAGCGTGTGAACACGTCGAATTGCGTGTGTCACACTCTCAATGCGTGAGACTTGAGAGCCCTGCTGAAATGTCTGGCCTCAGTCGTCTGTATTTGCTGTGAGCTCAAAATTCTAGAAGTTATTGTGCCTGTGATAAAGGAATGCCAAATGCATGTAGAGGGTGTGGCTCGATGGCTCTGCAGAAAATCGTGTCCTACTTTATTCACAGAAATTTGATTATTTTAGCCAAGATTATGCTACAATATTTTTCTACCAACTATATTGATGCCCCTAACCTTCAACTTTGATAATTCCCAGTTTATTCTCATTAATTCCCGAAAATTCCCATGGAAAGTTTTCAACTTTGAAAATTCCCTGAATTTTGCAACCCTAAGCACGGGTGATGTAGGCTTTGGGCAGAACCTTGTACAGAATCGTACAGCTAACCATAACGAGGGTTTGAATAGGACCCAGGAGAGATCACTAGATTACTCAAACATGCATGGAGGACATCTAAAACCTCTGCAGGCATGGTTTTTTATGAGGTAACAAGCTAGAAAGCTCAAAAAAGTTGATTTTGTGTAATACCCTCTCTTTAATATCTGTAGTTACTGGGCCTATCCACATGAAACAAAAACTGGCACAAAACTCAAGATCTTCTCTATCAGTATAAATAAACAAAGGTCAAATGATTTTTTTTCACAGTAGTTTCAGAACGTGGAGCCATTATTCAACCCAAAGACGTGATTGTTGTCAGCTGAAAGGACTTTAAGCCATAAGATAAACAAGTTTGTGGACCTAATCCTTAACAAATACTGATTAAGTTCAACATTTGTCTTGTTTTGACATTTGGATATTTTTCTTCAGAAACAGTGAATCTCCCGTAGAGTTATATAGACCCTACCCTCCAAATACTAGACTGAGACTTCTTTTGTCAACTAGAATGTTTTGTATTCATGAAGTTGTGAGGTTTTGCAATACTTTAACAGTGAAAAACAGTGAGAAAGCCATATCCAGGTCTATTATACACCTGCTGTAAACTCTTCGCCATGTTTTCAATATTAAAGACATTGTAAATATGCTACTACACCATAGATATATAAAATACATGAGTTCTTGTAATTGTACATAGTTTTAGTGTGGTTTCATATTGACCCAAGTGTGCATTGAGAGAATGGTATTGTCTGTGTGGGTTTTTAAGTGGAAAATGTTTCACTGAAATATAAAAACTGATTCTGCTGTTTTGAGTTTTAAAAAGATGGAAAATAAATATTAGGCTGCGTTCACACTTGACCTGGTTTAGTCCTGATTTGATCCTGTCCTAGTCTTGGTTTAGTCCTGGTTTTGTCCTCGTGTGAGCCTGCCCTAGACATGGTTTAGTGCTGGTTTTAGCCTGTCCAAGTCCTGGTTTATTCCCGGGTTAGTCTCACTTTTATTGCGGTGAATGTGCAAGTGTGAATGCACCCTTAAAACCACAGTATGTAACTTTTTAGCCAAGAAATAGTTATTACGGTAGTTAATTGGCCTAAAAAACATGTGTCCTTACTATGAGAAGGCTTGCATCTCCACACACCTGACTCATATTTGACCTGGAGGAGGTCCCATTTCCTTGTTTGGTATAAAACCCATCTATGGAGAATGTTCTGAAGTTTGGCTTGAACTTTGTATTTTCCATGGAATCATACAGATGGTACCTCTAGAAAGTTACATACTGTAGCTTTAGAAAACCGAAAAATACTGAGTTGAATTCTTATAGGCTGTGTTCACACTCGTCTTGGTTTAATCCTGGTTTAGTCCTGATGTCAACTCGTTTTGGTCCTGTCCTTGTCCTTGTTTAGTCCAGGTTTAGTTCCAGGTTTAGTCCTGATGTAGACTTGGTTTGGTCCTGTCCTAATCCTTGTTTAGTCCAGGTTTAGTTCCAGGTTTAGTCCTGATGTAGACTTGATTTGGTCCTGTCCTAGTCCTTGTTTAGTCCAGGTTTAGTTCCAGGTTTAGTCCTGATGTAGACTTGGTTTGGTCCTGTCCTAGTCCTTGTTTAGTCCAGGTTTAGTTCCAGGTTTAGTCCTGATGTAGACTTGGTTTGGTCTTGTCCTAGTCCTTGTTTAGTCCAGGTTTAGTTCCAGGTTTAGTCCTGATGTCAACTCGTTTTGGTCCTGTCCTAGTCCTTGTTTAGTCCAGGTTTAGTTCCAGGTTTAGTCCTGATGTAGACTTGGTTTGGTCCTGTCCTTGTCCTTGTTTAGTCCAGGTTTAGTTCCAGGTTTAGTCCTGATGTAGACTTGGTTTGGTCCTGTCCTAATCCTTGTTTAGTCCAGGTTTAGTTCCAGGTTTAGTCCTGATGTAGACTTGGTTTGGTCCTGTCCTAGTCCTTGTTTAGTCCAGGTTTAGTTTTCCAGTGTTTTTTTGTGCGAGTGTGAACGCAGCTTTGTTGAATCTTGAATGTAAACCAAATGCTACAGAAGTGTGTATATTTGACATTAATGCATATAAGGTTTATTTAAAAGTAATTACCTGAAAAAAAAACAAAAAACTTTGAATCATGATTTTAGCAAAAGGTGCACTATGTAACTTTTCTGCTGAATGGTCTGCCACCGTCTTTGTCTCCACGGAAATGTAAGAAGAATGAAAAATTGCAAGAACGTTCTACAGTATGTGTAGCATTAACCCTAGCTTTTTCTATGGAGACATGCAGATTAATACCACCAGGCCAAGAGACAGGTCAGATCTGTGGAGAAGCAGCCCCTATCACAATAACAATGTATTTTGAACTATTTTGAACATCATCATCATTAGTCAAGGCAGTAACATCTCCATGGAGACAAAAAGGTGGCGGTACAGTAAAGTTACATAGTGGAAAAATACCTACTTGCGATTTTCGTTTGTGGAGAAAATTATGGTACTTCAAAAATGGAAGCATTTCTGATTTGAAATTTGCGTCCATTTAAATTGTGATTTCAGTGTGTTCCCATTTAAAGGTCCTGTATTACACAAAATTGTCTCTTGTGAGCTTTAAGTCATGTTATAATGTTGTTACCTCCATACCAAAACATACCAAAGCTCAAAATACTCTGTTCCACCTTGTGATGTCATGTAGTGTTAGTTTGAGTTAACAGCTACTTTTTACATTTTGCTCAGTAGAAATGGCAATTCCACGTAGTGCTGCTTTAAAGGTCCCATGGCATGAAATTTTCACTTTCTGAGGTTTTTGAACGTTAATGTGAGCTCCCCTACCCTGTTTAGGCCCCCCCCCATGGTTAAAAGTTGCGAAATGTCTAAACTGAGCATTTGCGATCCTTTTCTGCGTTACAAAAAATCGGAGCTCAAACGGGCGATTTTGAACAAGGCACCTTATTGACGTCAGATCGAAAAAAGAAATGCAAATGCAGTTCCACCCCCGTCTGTCTGTACTCAGCGTCTCTGTAAATCACGCCCAGAGAGTTTGGACTGCGAATGCGCTAGGCAATGCGAAATGCGTTTTTTTATTTGCCTGGAGGCACGTCCGAGTGTTTCTAGGCTCGGAAGTCCTTTATCTGAGCCTCTGGACCTTTGAACAGCAGTGGTTTAATTTTATTTTCTGTGGAAATGTGTTTATTTTTCAATGGAACGCTTCAAATCTCTCCCCCCGTGCAAAAACACGGAAATGGATCAGCTGAGAGCTGACAGCGGGAGAGCAGAGAGTTTGGCTACGCCCCCACCCTCTACTATAGGCCAGCTCTTTTCTCCTCATTTGCATTCAAGCAACAACGCCCAGAATAAAGTGTTTGAGAGAGATATTTATGACTCTTTCTCAGCTTATCTCTGTTTCTCATGCACTGAGTGTTGATTTTGAAGAAGGATTCATTTACAGTATTAGGGAACCATTAAGGAGCCATATAAAAGCATCAAGAAGTACCATGTCATGGGATCTTTAAGAAAAATGGACACAATTCACACTTGGTCCTGGTTTCAACTGACTTTAGTTCTGATGTAGACATGGTTTGGTCCTGGTTTAGTCCTGGTTCAGTCCTGGTCTAGTCCTGGTTCAGTCCTGGTCTAGCCAACACCCAGACTATTCTCATCTCACCTTTCCTACATCTGAAATGATCCAGATGATTCTAGTGAAGGTGTGTGGAGGTTAAAAACACAATGGGGCACTTTTTGTATTACCGCATGACATCACAAGGTGGAACAAGGTGTTTTCTGGTTGAAAGAAGCCTAAATATGTAAAGTTTTTTGTTAAACATGTGTGAATGAAACAAAACATAACTCCGGGTGTGTTTGTGATGAGGAAACAACATTACTGTAGAACAGATCAGAAAATAGTATCATATGGGCCCTTTAATCATGTTATCCTATGATTGGATAGCGCACCTTTAAGACAAGCATTCAAAACCTGATTATAAACGATACTTTTTTAAAAATAATTCATTGTTATATCCAATGAAAATCAAAGCAATTTTATCTGTTGCTGAAAAAAACTACTGTTACTGTATTTTTGTAAACGCATTTCTAGTCTGAGCCTGTTCACACTGAAGTTTCTATGTTAAAATAATCTCATACTATATTACAATTATAATTTACTTGTAAGGTACACTTTGTTACTGGCTGTGAAAGACTCTATGTTTAATAGTGTTTAGTATGAAAAAAATATAACCTCAAAATATACTTGAAAATAGTGTTTTCTTATTGGAGGAGTGAGTTTTTCAGACCTCATGTATCTGTTGCCACTGCACAATGTTCACTTTTTACAGACTTAAGAAAAGTGCAATAAAAGTTCATACATCCATTTCAAAAAACACTCTGGTTTGGACTTTCTTTCACTAAATGACATGAAGGATTTCTAGCTGAGGCAGTGGTAGATGAAGTACTCAATTATGTTAAATAAAAGTACAGAGAAAGGAGCAAAAGTTTACATGAAAGTATCACATGAAAAGATCTACTTAAGTAAAAGTATTGAAGTACCTGTTTAAAATGTACTTCAAGAGTAAAAAGTAAAGCATTTTTACAGATTTTTTTAACAATTAAAAGATGAAATGTAGTGATTTTGATCAAGAATTTAGCTGATTTTACGTGATTCAATTGATTTCTATTGTTGTCTATTGTATATTGTTCTTCTTCCTATTCTTCTTCTTATTCTTGTTCTTCTTATTCTTATTTTTCTAACCCCCTTTTTCAGGTTTTGGGTACTTCCCACTGACGAAAACTCACAAAATTTTGCACAAAATTCAAGAACTCCAAAAAAGGAATTTACAAATAATCTGTATTAAAAAATCTTAAAAAATGGCTCGAAAGCCCGCTGGAAAATCAAAATACATTGCGCCTATGGCTATACCCGCTATACGCGGTTGCTAGACGCCTAACAGGAAGTCGGCCATATTGGAGCATGTGACCTCGAGCTTTGATTTTGAGCTTTGATCTTTAACTTTGACCTGGCACCAAGCGCGCATTTTCTTGTCCTCGTATTTTAACGAACTCCTCTTCGGGTTTTTGACCCAGACTCACCAGAAGCGTGCTGTATCATCTAGACAAGGGGGACATTAAAAGCGAGGGCCGATCTTGCGGCTATATTTTCTATTTTTGTGTGTTTTATTTGCAAAAATTTGTTAATGCAAAGTAAATGTGCTAAAACATAACTGAGCTTTTTCAGCAGGTCTGAAACTATAAATAAGTACTTTTTACTTTTCAATCCAAATATAAAATGTAGTGTAGAAAGTACAAATACATCCTCTCAAATGTGATAACGTAAAAAAAAGTCAAAAGTATCCACTGTAACATTTACTACACAGTACAGATACTTCAAATTTGTATTGTACTTTTACTTTTGTACTTTGTTACCTTCCATCACTGAGCTGATGTCTTCAATATTCCCTGAGACTGTGAAGCTAACTGGAGGCACTGCTCTGTCTGAAGATCTCTTACTCAAGATGTTAATTTTAGCTTTATTTTAACACAATTTGACCAGAAAGCATTAGATGGAACTACAACAGGTGATCTGATTTGTGCTTCTCCTGTGAGATCAATAAAACTCAAGTCTTCTAATCCTTAACCACTGTAAGGCGCTTTGTGTTACATTTTTGTATGGAAAGCGCTTTATAAATAGTTTGATTAAACAAGTCTCTCACAAATAAAATTAAAGTCACAAGCTAGCAAGTATTAGCCAACACTTTTTTAGTTGACCAAGTGACAAGTCAGATCTGACGAGAGGTGACCCTGTATTTTAAAATAAATAAATAAAGCATATGTCCACAGTGAGGCGTTAGACCCACTGCTGTAAATAACCTTCCACATTAATGAGAGTGGAGCCTGGACCTGAGCTCGTGGAAATCAATGGGCATTTGATACATACTCCAGA
This sequence comes from Paratrypauchen microcephalus, assembly GCA_036785185.1. Lineage (NCBI taxonomy): Eukaryota > Metazoa > Chordata > Actinopteri > Gobiiformes > Gobiidae > Paratrypauchen > Paratrypauchen microcephalus. The sequence continues at coordinate 2,497,593 of JAVJIX010000077.1, read as the reverse complement.
TTTGAATTGATAAAAACAAGTTTATTTATAGAACACAATTCATACACAGAAAGTCAATTAAAGTGCTTTTCAGAACAATAATAATAAACACAATAAATGTCTTTGATTCTGAGCAGTGAACAAACAACAGTTAAAGTGACTCCAGTTCAGTAATATATAATATCACTACAATAAAGTGACTCAGATGATTGTGTACAGTGCAGTGATGGACAGTGGTTGTTAAATAAATAAGTAGCAGGTAAAGTGACTTTAAATAATATTGCACATGTAATTATTACTATGGAGATGACACATGGTTGCTATGGAAATGAACATGACTAGGATTGATCATTGTACAGTCTGACAGCAGCAGGAAGGAAAGATCTGCGAAATCTCTCTTTAACACAGCGAGGGTGAATCAGTCTGTCACTGATGCTGCTCTCTAGAGCCGACAGAGCGTCCTGCAGGGGGTGACACTCATGGTCCAGCATAGACATGAGTTTAGCCAGGACCCTCTTGTCCCCCACCTGCTGCACCGAGTCTAGAGGACAACCCAGGACGGAGCTGGACTTCCTGATGACCTTGTCCAGTTTCTTCTTCTCCCTCTCTGTGATGCTGCTGCTGCTCCAGCAGACGGTGTGGTCTGCTGGAGTACAGGATGGCTGATGCCACCACAGAGTCATAGTCATAGTTTGCTTTATTGTCGAAAAACAATCATGTACATGTACATAGAGTGAATTCTAAATTTGGTTTCCCCACTAACCAGGCAGGACAGTGATAGAGTGGGCTAGGGGAGGGGCCGCTGCGCATGCACACGCCGCCGACTGGGAGATGCAGAGTAGAAAAGATGCAATACAATCAGTGACAATTTAACAACATGTAATGACAGAAAAACAATTGGAGATATAACATACGGTGATCTTTTTCTTTGGCAACATAAGGAAGGGGTGTGGGGGGATCAGATTGGAAATCAATGAAATTGATTGAACCGAGAGCAGAGATCAGACCTTTCTAAAAGACAGGGAACATTTTACTCAATCGTGTCAGTGCCAGTGTGCCAAATAGTGTGTGCCATGTTTATGTAGAGTCCATGATAACAAACCATATCTGTGGCCTTGGAGTGTTCTTGCAGGGAGGCGAAGTCAAAACACAGATAACTGTTGGAGACAGATTTTCACAGGGAGACATAATTTGCAAAGGGATTAATTTAGCATGATGAAATACATTTTTAGAGACCCAGGTGAACAATTTAGATTGAGCTTGGGTTTTGCCAGACCCCCATCTTCATATCGCCATGAAGATTCATGAGAGATCTCATTAGTTCCTCTTGGCGCACAGACTGCGCTGCGTTGGTTTTACAAAGTTCTGTAACCATGCCCGTGATGATATCCAAACGTCGAGATGTTTCCTTCGGTTGAAATCCTTTCTCAACCTGTCCCACTTTCTGATGTAATCCTTTCACGAGAACTCCCACGGCTTCACAGTGGCTCGAAATTGCTGCAGACAGCTTGGGGGACTCTTTACTTGCTGCCAGCTTACAAATTTTGCGATAGATCATGAACAATCCCAGGCCAATTAACAGATGTCCAGCTATCAGAAATCCGAATACGTAAATATCCTCCACATCCTCCAGATACATTGGTGCCAAACATACGACTTGCCACGCACGATACGAGTCCCTCGCATATCCAGCAGCAAAAGTACCATCCGGACACACCACTTCTCCCGGAGCGGCACTCCTCCGTGAAAAAAGAGTATCAATCGTGCTGAGGGTCCAGCTGATTACATCCATATTTTAGGAATTTGGAAAATCTGCTCCAAAAAGCGAGAAAATGACGAAAAACAAGAGAGGCACGCAGACAACATAGAAGGTCCTCAGGAGTGGCCCTCTCACTCCAAAGGGCCGCAGTCTCCTCAGGAGATAGAGGCGACTCTGGCCCTTCCTGTACAGTGCATCTGTGTTATGAGTCCAGTCCAGTTTATTGTTCAGATGAACACCCAGGTACTTGTAAGAGTCCACTCTCTCAATGTCCCTTCCCTGGATGTTCACTGGTGGGGGAGCAGTAGAGTGGCGTCTGCGGAAGTCCACCATCATCTCCTTGGTCTTACCCGCGTTGATGAGAAGGTGGTTCCGCTGACACCAGTCCACAAAGTCCTGCGTTAGTCCTCTGTACTCCGTGTCATCATCGTCTGTGATGAGACCAATGATGGCGGAGTCATCAGAGAACTTCTGCAGGACACAGCTGTCTGTGTTGTGTCTGAAGTCTGCAGTGTAGAGGGTGAAGAGGAAGGGCGCGAGGACCGTGTCCTGGGGCGCCCCCACACTGCAGGTCATGAGGTCAGACACACAGTCCCGGGCTCTCACAAACTGGGGCCGGTTTGTGAGGTAGTCCAGGATCCACTCAGCCAGGTCACAGTCCACTCCTGCCCACTCCAGCTTGTCCCTCAGGAGCAGCGGCTGGATGATGTTGAAAGCACTGGAGAAGTCGAAGAACAAGATTCTCACAGTGCTGCCGGGCCTCTCCAAGTGGGACAGCGAGCGATGCATCAGAGAGAGATGATGGCGTCCTCTACTCCGATGCCGGGCCGATACGCGAACTGCAGCGGGTCCATCGCCGAGCTCACCGTGGAGCGAAGGTGACCCAGGACGAGCCTCTCCAGAGTCTTCATCAGATGAGACGTGAGAGCCACTGGCCTGAAGCTGTTGAGGTCTTTGGCGTGCGGTGTCTTGGGCACAGGTACCACACAGGAGGTCTTCCAGAGCTGTGGCACCACTTTCAGCTTCAGGCTCAGGTTGAAGACATGCTCCATAACTCCACACAACTCATCTGCACAGGACTTAAGGAGCCTGGGGCTGATCCCGTCTGGTCCAGCAGCTTTTCCACTCCTTATCCGGCTCAGTTCTCTCCTAACCTGAGCTGTTGTGAAGGACAAAGAGCGAAGGCATGTGCTGGGGGTCTGGCTGAGTACTTGATGTGGATTCGGGGGCTGGGGGGCTGAGGCAGAGGTGTGAAGACGTGACAGACTGGGCCATTGTGCAGGGGACAAGGTGAGCCCATGCAGCGGTGCGGGGGGAGGGGGGAGTGATCGATCAAACCTCAGGAAGCGTGAATTCAGATCGTTCACCCACTGTTGATCTCCCTCTTCAGACTCCTCCACACCTAGGTAGTGGGAGTGAGAGTGGACACTGGGGTCGGGGGCCATGGGAATAAAGGGCAGGAGTTTGTGAAGTGGTCATAAGAGAGCGATTTGGTCAAACAGCTCCAGCAGAAAGTCTGGTGGCAACGGGTGCAGGTCATACGGTTACATCCTTCATTTTTCTGGAAATCATAAAAAAAAAATTGATCAATTGGAGTGATTACATTTTGTCTGTCTTATCTATGTCTTTATCTATCTGTTGTATCGGTCTGTTGGCTCTCTCTATCCAAACATCCATCTACCTATATCTGTCTGGCTCTAAATTTCTCTCTCTCTCTGGGTATCTGTCTATCTGCAAATCTCTCTATTTATCAATCAATCTATCAATCTATCAATCTATCAATCTATCAATCTTTCTTTCTTTCTTTCTTTCTCTAGATGCGTGAAAAGTCCCTCAGTCGTCCAGGTAGAATCCATGATCAAAGGAGAAGTTCAATTTGTCAACTGGACAAAGTTTGTTTGGTTGAAAACGTTTCGCCGCTCATCCGAGAGGCTTCGTCAGCTCTCCTCAGCAGCAGCTCCTCAGAGCTGACGAAGCCTCTCGGATGAGCGGCGAAACGTTTTCAACCAAACAAACTTTGTCCAGTTGACAAATTGAACTTCTTCTTTGATCATTTCTTTCTCTACTGTATCTCTCTCTCTCTCGCTTTCTATCATCTCTTTATCAGTCTGTTGTTTGTTTGTTTTAATGATGTCCTTTATGTGTGTAGTGACCTGGATGTGGCTGAAGCAGTGGGGGCAGTTCTTGGTGTTGTCCCTGATCCAGTCTAAGCTCAGGTGGTAGTTCGGGAGCGCCAGAATTGCCCCTTTGCTGTACCTCTCCTCCAGGAGCCTCCGCCTCGCTTTCACCCCAGAGCAGTAATCGTTCCACAGAGCCACCCTGCCCTCAGCACACACAAACAACGCACACACACGTACACACACACACACACACGCGCACACACACACACGCGCACACACAAACAACACACGCACACACACACACACATGCGCGCACACACACACATACACACATGCGCGCACACAAAAGTGCACTATGTATATTTTCTTATCTCTTATAATGTTGCTTCCTCATCACAAACAGACCTGGAGTTGTGTTTTGTTTCATTCACACATTTAACATACAAATCCTGGATGTTTAGTTTAGACTGAAAACACTCTGTTCCACCTTGTGATGTCATGTGGTAATACAGGAAGTGCTCCAATGTGTTTTTAAAGCTCCCATGGCATGAAATTTTTACTTTCTGAGGTTTTTGAACGTTAATGTGAGCTCCCCTACCCTGTTTAGTGCCCCCCCCATGGTTAAAAGTTGCGACATGTCTAAACTGAGCATTTGCGATCCTTTTCTGCGTTAGAAAAAAATCAGAGCTCAAACGGGCGATTTTGAACAAGGAAACTTACTGACGTCAGCTCGAAAAAAGAAATGCAAATGCAGTTCCACCCCCGTCTGTCTCTACTCGGCGTCTCTGTAAATCACGCCCAGAGAGTTTGGACTGCGGAGGAGCTACGCAATGCGAAATGCGTTTTTTTATTTGCCTGGAGGAACTTGCGAGTGTTTCTAGGCTCGGAAGTCCTTTATCTGAGCCTGTGGATATCTGAAACAGCAGTGGTTTAATTTTATTTTCTGTGGAAATCTGTTTATTTTTCAATGGAATGCTTCTCATCTCTCCCTCCGCGCAAAAACACGGAAGTGGGTCAGAGCGCACAGCTGAAAAGGAAAGAGTGGAGAGTTTGGCCACGCCCCCACCCGCTACTATAGGCCATCTCTGTCCTCCTCATTTGCATTCAAGCAACAACGCCCATAATGGACTGTTCCAGAGTGACATTTATGACTCTTTCTCATCTTATCTCTCTTTCTCATGCACTGAGTCTTGATTTTGAAGAAGGATTCATTTACAGTATTAGGGAACCATTAAGGAGCCATATAAAAGCATCAAGAAGTACCATGTCATGGGACCTTTAAACTCCACACACCTTCACTAGAATCATTTAGATCATTTCAGCCCTGGTATTGCCGATCTCTACTGAACCAGAGGTAAAATGTAGCTGTTAACATGAAAACTACCACTACGTGACATCACAAGGTGGAACAGAGCATTTTGAACCTTGGGGATGTAGACAGACTAATAATGCAGTTACTCAAACATGTGTGAATGAAACAAAACACAACTTCAGGTCTGATTTTGACATTCTAACATGGCTTAAAGGAAAAGTAATGCTTTTTTTTTTACAATCTGAGCCTTCTTTCGGCAATAAAACAAGTAGTTTTACTCACCCATAGCAGTTTGGTGTCAATTGGAGCAGTATCGCAGAACTTGTGTTGAGCCGTTCTGTTCTACTAATGATCCCGTATCCGTTAGCGTGAGTGCTCGGGGCACTGATTTGCGGTGTCCAAATAACACAAACTTTAGCACTTTTCAAATCACAGAAGATCGCTGTGTCAGGGTAGACTTTTAGTAGATTCCAAAACGGCCTGAAACCCGATATCGCAACAGAAAAGTAAAGTTCAGAGCGGTGTTAGCTTCTTTCGGACTAGCGGTGTTTACAAAACAGCTGAGTTCACGCATGCGCACTGTCCTCTCTGATGACGTCATCAAATGAAACTATAGCTGGATATCGGGTTTCAGGCCGTTTTGGAATCCACTAAAAGTCTACCCTGACACAGCGATCTTCTGTGATTTGAAAAGTGCTAAAGTTTGTGTTATTTGGACACCGCAAAGTAATGCCCTGAGCATATGATACGAGCACCATGTTAACGGATATGGGATCATTACTAGAACAGAACGGCTCAACATAAGTTCTGCGATACTGCTCCAATTGACACCAAAACTGCTATGGGTGAGTAAAACTACTTGTTTTATTGCCGAAAGAAGGCTCAGATTGTAAAAAAAACGTTAATTTTACTTTAAAGCTCACAAGTGTCAATTTTGCATAATATAGGACCTCTAAAATACACTTAAAGGAGCTGTAAGTATAATTTTAATGAAACATTTTTGCATTTAAATTCATGTTTAGTTTATGTGTTTATGAAACAGCAGAACTCACCGTGTGACTGTGGGATCTCTGCGTAGGCTCCGTGGGGCCCCTGTGCTCTGGTGGTGGGGCTGGAGCAGGACTCAGAGCCATGGTAAGTTTTCTTACAGCGGACACAGAAGGCAAAGCTGCAGACGGAGCACTGGGCCATGGCGTTGGAGTCTGAGAGGACGGGAGAGGCACAGGAGGGCCGTGGGCAGTACACCACATCTGACACAAACACAGACAGAGGAGAAGAGAGTTAAGAGGAGGTAGGTATACAGAAACAAGGATGATATCGAAATGATTGTTTTGACATATACAAAATTAGAGTATTTTACCAGGCATAGAGTCAAGAGTGAACTGAAGCAGGAGGCAGTCGTAGCGGCTGAACAGCTCTTCACCAACAAGACTTCTCACCTAAAAATGAAAATAAATAGAGCAGTGGTTCCCCAAAACCAGGGGCTGTGGATGGACCTTCTGACAGGATTTAACAGACCTTACAAATATAATATATATTATCACAATTTATTATTAAAGGTGCACTGTAAACTTTTTTGGTGGAGGGTCTGCCATCTGCTAGTCTCCATGGAGATGTTTTTGCTTTGTCTAGAATGTTCCATGATAGATATCAAACCTATCCATCTCAAAGGAGATATCTATAGGCTACATTTCAGGTCAGATGTGTGGAGAGGCAACCCTGTTCACACTGAGAATTATTTTTGAGCAATAGAAACACCCGTAATTAATAAATGCTGTATAGATGTGTTTAATGTCATCCATCCATCCATCCATCCATTTTCTTCGACTTTATCCGGGGCTGGGTCACGGAGGCAGCAGTCTGAGCAGGGAGGCCCAGACTTCCCTTTCTACGCATACTTCCTCCAGCTCTTCCCCGGGTCCTTCTCCCAGTAGCGTCCAGGAGGCAACCGGAACAGATGCCCGAGCCACCTCAGCTGGCCCCTCTGGACGTGGAGGAGCAGTGGCTCTACTACGAGCTCCTCCTATATGACTGATCTCTAAGGGAGCGCCCAGCCACTCTGCGGAGGAAACTCATTTCGGCCACGATCTTGTATCCACGATCTCGTCCTTTCGGTCATTACCCAAAACTCATGACCGTAGGTGAGGGTAGGAACGTAAGTTGGCCGTTAAATCCAGAGCTTTGCCTTTTGGCTCAGCTCCCTCTTCACCACATCACTGCAGATGCTGCATTGATCCATTCTGTTCTGTTCATTGTTTATATGGACATTATTTGTAGGTTCTGTCAGGGCTCGGGGACCACAGGATCTCATCTCTGCTCTTTGCAGATGATGTTGCCCTGATGGCTCCATCAAACCAGGACCTGCAACATTCACCGGGGCAGTTTGCAGCTGAGTGTGAAGCGGCTGGGATGAAGATCTGCTCCTCTAAATCTGAGGCCATGGTTCTCGACCGGAAAAAGGTGGCTTGCCCTGGTGGGTGGAGAGGTCCTGCCTCAAGTGGAGGAGTTTTAGTATCTCGGGGTCTCATATTTAATGTCATACCATGGAACATTCTAGGGAAAGCAATAACATTTCCATGGAGACAAGCAGGTATCAAAACTGAAAATTTCCCATAAACATGACATAATTTGACATTTCTTGAACATCGTCGTGGTATCAAAATTGGTATCGAGACTTTTCTTTAGTGTGAAATCGAGTTTAAAATGTTAGTATTGTGACAGCACTAACCTGCGCAGGTGTGGGGGCAGCTTTGCAGTCGGTCTGTGCACACGTCACATCTGTCACTTTTCCGTTTTGGATGTGAAATTTACAAAACTCTGCAAGACAATGACGACAAAAAACATGTTCACATTCAATGATCTGAACGCACTCTGAGCCTAGCCAACTCCCAAAGCAAATTCCGCATTCAAACTGCTCTCTGGAAAACGTCTTCTCTTTCTGGGCAGCATTGTGGATCAGCAGCTGGGACATGAGTTTTTGTCCTGGAGTTAGAGAAAGAGGGCTTTGGGCCTCCAATCTGGCAACCTCTGAACCTCCTCCATCCCAGTTTGCAGCAGATTCCTCCAAAGTCAAATCTTTTTCAGCAGATTTGTCCAAGTTTGTATTGGATTCATTCACGTCATTTGAGGCTATCTCCAAAACATCAGTGATTTGAGCTTCCAATCTGGCAACCTCTGAAACTCCTCCATCACAGTCTATAGCTGTTGCAGTTTTCAATTTGTTTTCTTCCAAATTCAAGTCTTTATCATCGGATTTGTCCAAGTTAGATCCATTTACTCCATCTGAGGGTATCTCCAATATGTCAGTGATGCCGAGAAAGCCTAAAGTTTCATATTTGAGGAACTGGGCCCAGGAGAAAAGCACAACAGTGCCCCCTGTGTTCTGGTACAGGTCACTGAGACAAGCGCTCAGTGAAGACAGCTGAGGAAACAAAACAGAACATTAAAATAAAAAGAATAAGTGGACGAGTATAGTTTTCATATTATACAATGGGGTGAGCATGAGGTGATAAAACAATACAAAATACTCATATTTAAAGATATAACATGTCACTTTTCTGGTGAAGGATTGGCCACCTTGAAGATGTTATGTTACTGTTATGTTATTATCCATGAAAATTTTATTGCTGTTATTGCTTTGCACAGAATGTTCCACAGTATAGCGTTAATCTAATTTGTTTCCATGGAGACAAGCAGGTGACACCACCAGGCTAGATCTGAGAAAAGATTACGCTGCTAACTGTAAGAATGCCATTCATCCATCCATCCATCCATCCATCCATCTTCTTCCGCTTATCCGGGGCCGGGTCACGGGGGCAACAGTCTAAGCAGTGACTCCCAGACTTCCTTCACCCTGGACACTTCCTCCAGCTCCTCCGGGGGGACCCTAAGGTGTTCCCAGGCCAGCCGGGAGACATAGTCCCTCCAGCGTGTCCTGGGTCTTCCCCGGGGCTTCCTCCCAGTGGGACGTGCCCGGAACACCTCCCGAGAGAGGCGTCCAGGAGGCAGCTGGAACAGATGCCCGAGCCACCTCAGTTGGCTCCTCTCAACGTGGAGGAGCAGCGGGTAACCTCCCGCACGAGCTTGGGCTCCTTCCCCCCCAGAGAGGTGACATTCCATGTCCCCAGAGCTAGTCTCCATGTCCAGAGATCTGGTCGTCTAGGCCCCTGCCTTTGACTGCCTCCCAGATCTCTCTACACCAGCCCCCTATGGATCCTCCTGCGGGTGGTGGGTCCATGAGAGGACGGCTCCACATCGCTCCTTCAGGCTGTGCCCGGCTGGGCCCCGTGGGTGAAGGCCTGGGCACCAGACGCTTGCTGTCGAGTATCCACCCCGGGCCTGGCTCCAGGGTGGGGCCCCAGTAACGCCAATCCGGGCGACGTAACCGGCCTTGCTGTATTTCTCATCATAAACCACTCTTAGTCTGACCCACCCCTAGGACCTATTTGCCTTGGGTGACCCTACCAGGGGCATAAAGCCCCCAACAACATAGCTCATTCGGGCACTCAAACCCCTCCTCCACATTAAGGTGGTGGTTCAGGGAGTGGACTGCAAGAATGCATGTCTTTTAAATGTTTTTTTTTTTTAAGAAAGAAAAACAGCTATAATTGAATGGATAAGTTTAATGCCATGCTGTGGAACATTCCAACACTGACAAGTAAACCTATTTGCAAATTTAATGGAATGGGTAAGAAATAGTGATTTACATTATCTGGCTGTAAAAATGGAGCTTTGTAGGAAGAATTAAGGAAAAGTTATGCCCCATAATTACTCCAAATCGTAGGCCTATAGGCCTGTGGAGCTCAGTCACCACTCATTCCTGGTTCTGGAAGTAAAATTCCATTCATTTTCCCCATAGACTTTTACAGGAAAAAAAAGGTTTTGAAAGCTCATAGCTAATCAGCTTTGTGTTTTCAATGTGCTTTTTGGACTTAAAAAGAACTGTGTTATGGATATTAGTGAGCGATGTTGTTGAAATCTTGATATTTCAATTTTTGGAAAAGTCTATGGAAAAAAATTATGGGAAAATGTACATATTACATAGTTTTTATCCAACCTCATCACAAAAAGAGGTAAGAGAATTCCTCACTAATTACTGAGATAAGTTGTGTACCTGCTTTGGGGTGAGCCAGGAGCAGGCGAGCGTGAAGGCAGGAGGAGAGCATGAAGGGTAATCCTCAGGCAGGTCAAAGGTCAGGCGCAGAGGTGGGAGAGAAGTGATTTCATATTTGCTCAGTGTGTCACCTTAAAGATAAACAAAGCTCAGACGACTAAAGGGTGGCAGATTTGGAAAACATGCCGACAATGATATTATAGAAGTCAAACTCCGGTGATGTGTTGTGACATCCTTTCCTAATGTCACAGCTGGGTCCTAAGTCTAACCAAATCTGTGAGGTTTTATGGGATAGGCCATATAATTAGCCTACTATCACGATGTTTAATAAATAAAAGATAAACAACCTTTCACAACCTTTTGATACTTTCATGCGTCATACAATGCTGCCAGACTCCCAGATGAGGAGCAAGAGACATTTTTCTTTATTTTTTTTTGTTTTTGTTTGTTACCATGACAACGGCAGTACCACTCTCTGGGTTGCGCCTGACTTGGGACATGCGCATACACCAGGAAGAGAGTTAGAAAGCGTCCTAACGTGGGTTGTAAATTTAAGTTACGCACAAATATTAAACACCACAAAAACATCTACTTTTTAGTCAATACTAGTGCGTAAATGACGACAGCTTTTATTTTTATTTATTTATTTTTTTTTTTACCTTGTTTTAGCGCGACAGTGTAGTGCGCCGGGAGCTCCGCGCACACTCGGAACTCCCCGGAAAACTGCGACTCATTCCGGACAAACTCCTCCGGATCGAATATGCTGACGAGAGCGAGGATTTCATCTTCTTGTTCATGCAAATCTAAGCTCATAACGTGAGGAAAAAGCTGGTTAAAATGGTTAAAATGTTCCGTATAAGCCAAACTTAAAACTTAAAAAGCACATCCGAGTAAGTGTCATCTGTGGAAGACGCTCCTCGCTCTGGGGCACACTGCAGGTGACTCATGTCTGGAACAATCCATGACTCATCGCTGTACCGCGCTGTATAGGAAATACAGAGAGATTTCATTTGGCTGGCCAGGTAAGGTGACTCATGTTTGTGATGCAAGAATCCAGCAAAACCAGAAACAGCTGCACACTTAAAATACTAACAATAAAAACATAAACTTATCATGGTTTAACGATAGTAACAACAATCCGGTAGGAATGGGAAATATATTATATATATTAAATATTATATTATTATTATAATCATAATAATATTATTATTATTATGTGTAGTAGTAGTAGAAGTAGTAGTAGTATAAACATAAATAAAAAATAATAAAACTTGAATATAACAAATATAAATACATAGGATCAATATGTAACTTTTCTGGTGAAAAGTTACTTGTTTCAGTGTAGAAGAAGAAGAAGTGAACTTTATTGATCTCACACTGGCTTGGTCAGGACCTAAGCTGGAGGTACCTATGGTGCATGTTTTGGGTTGGTGGGGGAAACCGGAGTGCCCGGAGGAAACCCACCCAGACACGGGGAGAACATGCAAACTCCACACAGAAAGGCTCGGGCGACCCGGGGATCGAACCCAGACCATGCATGCATGGAAACTCCACACAGAACACACACGGAAAGGTCTGGGCGACCCGGGGATCGAACCCGGAACCTTCTTGCTGTGAAGCAAGAGCGCTAACCACTCTGCTACCGTGCCGCCTAGAATGTTGTTATTACTACAATGTTTAAAGGTGCATTGTGTAACTTCTCAACAGGAGATCTCCCCTGACTGCAAGAGATATAAACCACCCACCTCACCCACAAAGAGATCACAGCTGTGAGTGATGCAAGCCACCCTGCACACAATCTGCTGAGCCTCCTGCCCTCTGACAGGAGGTACAGGGGCCTCTGTGTCCGCACCACCAGACTCACTAACAGTTTCATCCACCAGGCTGCCAGGAGGCTGAACTCTCTCCCTTCTCTACCCACCAGGCTGCCAGGAAGCTAGGAATGTGTGTCTCCCCAAGATCAGAACTCCCCAAAAAACACTTGGACTCAGACCCCCCCCCCCCCGACTCTTGTGCCTTGCACTATGTGTGCCTATTATTTATTATATATGACAGGAATGTTACACAATATGACATTAAACAGCTCTAACTTAAGTTTATTAAATTAAGGGTGGTTTTATAGCTCAAAAATACCTGACTGCATTCTGACTGTGAATGCCTCTCCACAGATCTGCCCTGTAACTTGGTTTGGTATCCATGAATATAGAAAGGTTTAATGCCATACTGTGAAACATTCTAGACAAAGCAATAACGTCTACATTAAGAAAAGCATTTGTCGGACCCTCCACCAGAAAAGTTACACAATGCACCTTTAACAGTATGGCATAATGCCAAGGTTATGCAGAAATGAGTCAGGTTAACCTAAGATGTTTGTATGTTGTATTTATTTATGACACAAGTAAACAGTTGAATAAATACAATATATACACCCTACATACTGCCATGGGCCTGTAGTAGTAGAGGGTGGCTAGATTTTTAAAATTCAAAACTGTGACACACCGGGGTTGGGATGTTGGTATAAATAAAATTGCGAAAAAACATTATCCATTTTCAACTCACTTGTGACTTGTGACACTTGTTGGTGCATTTTTTCACCTTATAGTCATTTCCAAATTTTCTGTATTTTAGCTAAACAAATGACAATATATTCCCCTTGTTACTGTTGGCAGGTATCAAACTGGTCAAAAACAGGGACCACTGAGACAAATTCATGGTGTTATCTAACACTGCTGCTCAAAACTGTCACGTAAATAGGAACATCTGGTCACCCCACTGTAGTAGCAGTAGTAGCAGTATTTACTGAACTTGTGTGAAGTGTAATTAAAGTACCCTGTAATTGTTTGGGAAGGCAAATTCCAAAATATTGAGATAAAAACTGCAAAATTATAAAAGTGCAGTGTGGCAACAACAGCAGCAGGGGGCAGCATAGCACAAGCGTCAGTTCTATGCCCCGCACCTGTTGAAGAAAATGAAAAAAAAAAAAATTATGTGAATTAAAATAACAGCTTATCTTTGTGTATATTTGTATTAATAACAAAAAAGAATAAATGACAACTTAAATAAATATTTTCTAATCTGTTTTTGATGGATTTTCAAACCTTTCAAACCTGGAAAACGCAAACGTGACCTGGCAACCTCAACAAAAGCAGCCGTTTGCGTCTTGGATTTAACAGCTAATAAATGTTTAATTTTGTCTAAAATGTACTAAAATATGGAGCCTCTTTTCAACCCGCCGCTTCACAAGCAAAGACACCAGTTTGTGATCGATTTTATTAAGAAATACAAAACTAAAAAAGTAAGTTATATAGCATTTATTTTAGCTTTACATCGCACGTGCGTTGATTGTTCAATCTGTTTTTGCGTTCAGACGTGATCAGTTTTTTTAAATTTATCTTTTATTGTTTATTTTATGTCTTCTTTCCAGGTGATGGATCTAGGTTGTAGTGAATGCATTCTCCTAAAACAACTCAAGTTTCACCGTGAAATTGAACATTTGGTGGGAGTCGATATCAATGGAGCCAAAGTCAAGAGAAAAGTGTTGGTACCTTATCTAATACTCTGTTCTTATGTGGTGTATACTTTTAATCTATAGTAGATAAAAACCAATAACGCCAACAAAACTGTTTGGATGAATATTAGAGGATAGATAAAGCTAAATGTAGTTTTATATCAAACATGGTGTCAACAAACTGCCACTAACCTCACATGCTTTTTAGTACTTTGAAGTCTCTGGTAAATAAATCCATGTATGACAAATATTGCTGTGCCCTCATCTATACTCTGTGAAAACTTCTTATTCTTTAGGGATAAAGTTTCTGCTCATTGCCTTCAATCAATCAATCAAACTTTATTTCTATAGCATCATCCAACAGCCAAAGCTGATCAAAGTGCTGGACAACATTAAAAACAAGATAAAAAAAACTATAAATATCATACAAAAAGGACAACAAAGCACATTAAAATACCAATTAAGATAAACCATTAAAATAAAGGAAGCGTCACAGGGCCACTAAGTGTTAAAAGCCATTCTAAATAAATAGGTTTTAAGTTTGGCTTTGAACAGAGGCAGGTCAGTGATGGAGCGTAACTCGGGAGGAAAAGAGTTTTGGACCCGCCACTGCAAACGAACGATCACCCCACTGTTTGCTCCGGGACCGGGGGACCTCCAGCAGATGTTGCCCAGCAGAACGAAGAGCTCTGCTGAGTTGGTGAGGGGTCTTCTTCTGTTGACCTTGTAGCTTCAACAGTCTTTGAGTGTTTTGAGCCAGCGTCTCTTCCGGACTTGAAAAAAAATTGTTCAACAGCTAAAGCCTTACTTATTTATGTCCTCTAGATATTATTCCAAGTCGTCTGTTCAAGAATGTTTTTGATTCTATTGGACCTTATATTGCTAATGTTGTGATGTTGAGTTGAGTTTTCCCACTGCCCTGAAATATGCTGTAGTCCAGCCACTCACCAAAAGCCTAATCTGGACTCAAATGTTCTTTGTAACTTTAGACCCATCTCAAAGTTGCCCTTTTTGTCTAAGGTTTTAGAGAAGGTTGCATATGACCAACTGCAGGCTTAATCTTAATGAAGTGAAAAATTCCAATCTGGTTTTAAAACTCAGCACAGCACCGAAACGGCTTTTTTTAATGACTTGCTTTTAACTGTTGACTCTGAGTTCTTTTGTTTTTAGACTTATCAGCCCCCTTTGACAGGGTGGGTCACAACATTCTTCTGTCCCGCCTGGAGACACATGTGGGCATAAAGGGTCTCTGTTGGTGTCAGTCATATCCATCAGACGGGAGTTTTTCCTGTAAATTTAGGGCAGTACTCCTCCTCTGTGTCTCCCTTAGAGTACGGTGTGCCCCAGGTTTCTACATTAGTGCTGGCCCTCTTTGCTCTGTACATGCTCCCGCTGGGTGATGTTTTCAGAAAGCACAATGTAGCATTTGACTGTTTGCAGATGACATTCAAATATATCTGCCATTGACCGCAAATGACGACCAGAGCACAATCAATGCTCTGCAGAACTGTCTCAGGGATGTACAGACTTAGCTGAGCACAAACATCCTGAATTTAAATAAAAATAAAACTCGGGATTGTGGTTGTTTGGACAAACTAACCCACTGCTTGGACATGACTGTGATTGGTCGTCCTATTGTCTTCCTGCATTGAGGAATTAAGGTGATTTTAGACTATGTTCAAACTGGACAAGCACATTAGCTCTGTCATAAAGTCCATCTTCTTTCGGTTGAGACTCCTTGCCTGGACTATTGCAATTCTTTGTATGTAGTGCTGGACCAGGGCTCCCTGCAGCACTTATAACATGTCTAGAATGCTGCAGCTCGTCTGCTGACAAATGCCAAGAGACGGGAACACATCACACCTGTGCTGTGCAACCTGCACTGGCTCCCTGTCTTACATCAGGCGCAATTTAAAATGTTATTGTTTGTGTTCAGATGTTGCTATGGGTCCAGTCTATTTGAGGGAATTACTGCAGCCCTATACTCCGCCCAGAGCCCTGAGATCAGCTGTCCAGCTCCAGTTAGTCATGCCCAAAACTAAGCTCAAGATGAGAGATGACAGAGGCTTTTCTGTGGCAGTGGTCAGACTGTGGAACAGCCTTCCACTTCCTGTCAGATCCTCTCAGTCTGTAATGCAGCTTTAAGACTAGACTGAAAAGTCACCTCTTCTCCCTGGCATTTAATACGAGCTAGTCTGGTCATCTTGGTGTTTCATTGTAGTTTTCACATGTGTTATTTGCATATCTGCATGTCTGTATGTACTGTATATGTGTCTGTTTCTTCTTTTTTTGTTGACTTTTATGTGAAGCACTTTGGTCAGCTGAAGTTGTATAAATAAACTTGAATTGAATTGGAAAAACACCATTCTTAAAATGTATATGGAATGATTTTGGTAACTTTCACTTAAAATCTTAATATTGGGTGGTGTTGTTGGCTAAATCTATGGTAGGAATTGACCTTATCCCAGCAATGTCCACATCCAACATTAGCACATTTTTAATAGTCTAAAAACATCTAAAAATGCATGTATGTACAGTATATTGGTATTGTAGTTTAGTGATGTGAGATGAAATTAACATTTTTATATCTGAGCTGTTTCTGTGTTAAAGAAATACAAACATACAATATAGAGTAGTCTAATAAAAAATACTTTCAACAGGCACACATTACACATTTCTGATACAAAAATATCTGATACCTGGCATCAGAAGAATTAATTTGCATTTACATCATCCACCCCTGTGTCCTGTATCTGAAAAATAAATATTAAAAGTATCTCTTGTTGTTTCCTCAGACACGCTCTGGCCCCTCTGTCGACGGACTACCTTCAGCCTGGCTTCGAGCAGCTGTGTGTGGAGCTGTACCAGGGCTCTGTGACCGAACCAGACTCCCGCCTCCGAGGCTTCGACCTGGCCGTCAGTATAGAGCTGTAAGGCACAAGAGGGCTCCAGTAACCACAGACAGAAGGAAGGGGACACTTACTCAGTACTGGTACATTGCTCTGAGGGGTAATGCATTTAGTATCCTTCCTATTCTCAGAGAGTTTATAGGAGCTTTTCAAAGGCCAGAGCAGAGTTTTGCCAACAACAACTAGAATGCTAACAGCACACCAGCAGTACTTCTTGTTCACAGACTATAAACATGCTCCATAAATCGATGCAGTCTCAAAACAATAACAAAATATATTTCAATTTATTACATAAAAAACTTCCCTTGTTTTTTTTTTGTTCTTTTCTCAGTATTGAGCACCTGGTTCTGCCTGATGTGGAGCGTTTCTCAGAGGTTCTGTTTGGATACATGGCTCCAGTGCACGTCATCATCAGCACCCCGAACTCTGAGTTCAACCCTTTGTTCCCTGGACTCAGCAGCTTCAGACATCCAGACCACAAGTTCGAGTGGACCAGGGCACAGTTCCAGACATGGTGAGAGACATCATAACTAACTAGTAACAAAGGGTCCAGTGGTAAGATTGGGTTTTAAACAGTCACCACTGTATTATTACATTATATATATATTTTTGGTGTAAAGCTGAAACCTACCCGTGCATCATTATTTTCTATTGACATTTTAAATTACAATATTGATTTTAAACAACTTAATAACAAAAACAAGGCTTTCAACCAGCAGCATTTTGTCACCGTAAACATGATCACAACCCCCGGCCTTGTCTATGGCTAGCTGCAGATCATACTATTAATATCAAAATTGTACATGATGCTGCTGAATCCTGCATGTATCACAGTTTAGGGGAAAAAAATAATTGGAATATGTACAGTGCAGTGAACATGATGGAGAATAAAGATCAAACCTACACGAATCACTCTAAATACAACTTTAAGGAATGCATTTGTAACATGGGCAAAAGCTCTAAAAAGCTTGAGGTTATTCACTTGCAGGACTCAGAGGGTGTGCGTGAACTTTGGATACGACGTGGAGATCACTGGAGTGGGACTGCCCCCTGGTGGACGACAGGAGCAGGTCGGGTTCTGCTCTCAGATTGCAGTGTTTCACCGTCTCAAACGAGAACTCAACATGACGCCCGAGGAGAGGAGCCAAGGGGAGACTTCATACACACTGGTGAGGACAGATTTTAATATTTTAGACATGAAGTCCATGAAATCCTCCAGCTAAATAAGTCCTGACCAAGACTGGCTCAAGATCTGGGGATGGGTCCCACTTCTCTTGACAGGTGTAACCCAGAACCCAAAGACAAATTTCTCTACTGTACAATAACGTGTAACTTAACAACAAAATTAAGCTTTTTAGGCATTGAGTTTTATAATTAAATAAAGTATTAAATCTGTGATCACATTGTGATTGGTTTTAATAATGTGCCCTGATTACCAGTATATGTATTAAGTTTCTTTAGTTTGCCCTAACATGAGTTTCTGTTGTGTGAAAGCTGCACAGAATAATCTACCCCAGTCTGAAGGACAACAATGTGCTGCGGAGAGTCCTGCTCAATGAGGTCCTGTTCTGGGCCGAAGAACTGAAGAGGAGGTGGAGAGAGAGAGAAGAGAGGGAGGAGAAAGAAGAGACATGGATCAAACACACAGGAGGTGAGTGATCAAACAGTAAAATGTAGTGAGTACAATGAGTATTGCAAACATTTCAAAGCACTGTTGTAAAATTTTAAAAATTAATTATTTTGTCAAAATCTAAACTTAAAGTTGCACTATTTTGTGCTGGAAGGTGCATCACCATCTCCATGCAGATATTATTGCTTTGCCTGGAATGTTTGACAGTATGGCATTAAACTTGTCCATCTTACATCTTGTTTTTCAATAACTTGAAAAACATGCATTTATTTACGTGTAACTTGGCCTGGTGCCATCGTCTGCTTGTCTCCATGGAGATAGCCAGGTTTATCATCATACTGTGGAACACAGTATGACCCTTGCAGAGAAGGGTCCCTCTGGCTGCACCTAGAATTTCAAGAAAACGAACAGAACCAGTACACTGGGCCATTGTATTTTACTTTGTTTAAAACTAAAATGCAACAATAAATTCATGATAAAAATATATTGTTACATTTTAGTAACTAAAATGTAACAATATATTTTTATCATGAAGTTAGCTAATATTTCAGCGGTATATGTGTCTATTATATGGGATTTACTGTACTAAATCCTGTTTGCAGTGTGTGGAGAAGAGCGACCTCCAGAAGACCAACAGAGAGGTGCATCTGGTGATGAAAAGTCAAATGGAAACTCTGCTTCTCAAAGGTAGAAACTGATTCTTTTTAATTTTTTCAACATGGAAGCTTTAATTGTGCATGATGTTTTGAGCATTCTTTGTTCAACAACATGGATTAAAGTTCAAATATGAGTTAAAATAAGTTAAAGGTAACTTTTCTGGTGGAGGGCCCATCAAATGCATGGTGATGTTATTTCTTTGTCTGGAATGTTTCACAATATGGCATTAAATCTTTCTATCTTCATGGAGACCAAAGCCTGTTTTTCAAGGTATTTTTGAGCTTTAAAATCACCGATAATTAAAAAAAAAAATCTAAGGTAGAGCCGTTTCATGTCATACTGTGGAACATTCCAGGCAGAGCAATCAAAAAGTTACACAGTGCAGCTTTAGGTTAGAGGCCGTGTACCTGATTTTTTTTTCATGTATTTGACAAAATGTGTCTTGCCCCAGTAAAGATATACTGTATAAGCAGTTCTTGAGGTCAAAATGAGACACTGTGACCAAACATTTTAAAAATACCCCTGTTCTTAAATTTCATCTTTTCAAATGACCAATCACTGCAGACCGTCCCTCCTGACCTGACATACTACCATTAACCATGTAATGTCCCAATACATGTATCTGTGTGCGTGTGTGTGCAGGGGGTGTGTGTCCGTGCCCCTCTCCCTGCTCTGGACCTCCTCTCCTCGGGTTGGGTCTCTCAGTGGGAGCCTGGCAAACCTCCGCCTTTTCTTGATGGACGAACCAACGGTCAAACTGAGCCAGGACGGGTCAGCTCTGCTCCTCCGAACAGGTACACTGGGGGTTATGGTGCAATAATAATAATACATCGGTTTTATAGAGCACTTTTCACGGTAACACAAAGACGACTCACAATAAAGTATCACTAAAACAACGACAGGACTCACAAAAGAGTAATGAGGAGCAGTCGTGTGGGGCTGTAGGCTGTGAGGAAAAGGTGTGTTTTGAGCAGTTTTTGAAGGTGTTTAGTGAGTCTGAGTTTCTGATATGAAGGGGGTCAGAGGGCGGGAGTGGCCATGGCAAAGCCTCGGTCCCCCAAGGTCCGGTGCTTTGATTTGACTGTGGGTGTGAGAAAGTTAGTCAGCTGATCGGAGGTGGTGAGAGAGATGGCGGGGCTGGACGAGGTCTGAGAGGTGAGGAGGAGCCTGGTTGTGGATGAGGAGGATCTTGATTTGTTGGGTTTATCACAGTGGAGAAATTAACTAAAGATTAGAGGTAAAAAAAAAAAAATCCATCGATTTTCTTCTCATTTAACTTATTATATCCGTGATCTTGTCCTTTCGGTAATTTAAATGCCCCACTTCTTCGCCGTTGTTCAGTAAGCTCTTTAATCTACCACTTTTTTGCAAAGAAACCACCAAAGTTCACCTGATGGGCCACATTAAAGGTGGATTGCGCATCTTTTCTGGTGGAGGGTCTATTGTATTTTTGAGCAATAGAAACACTGTAATGAGTAAATGCTAGATAAATGTGTTTAATGTGTGATTCCAGATGAAGATGAGGCATATGAAAGAGACCTGGAGGACAGTGGCTTTGCAGATGTGGAACTAAACCAAAATATGAACCCCAAACCTCTGGAAAACTGGGACGACGATTGAGCCATGAGAAGAGTGTAAATTACAGAACATGACCAATGTGGTTGTGTTTATCAAGTTTAAGTTTATTGTACATCTTTAAATATTGAATGGTGCTAACTGATTTGAAATGTTGTCACTTCTGACTTGAGTACATAATGTGGCTGGTTGTGACAGGAAGGGCATCTGGCTTAAAAATCTGCCATACCATTCTGATATAATTTGAGTAGGAAAAAAATAATAGAAGCATTTGCAAAAGCCTTATGCTGCCTAATAAAAGCTGCTTAAATTAATACAGATATTTGAAGTCAGAGAAAATGTCTGTGCAATGTTATCCTGGTTTGAGCCTAGTTAAGTCCTGAAATAGACTTGAGCCGTGTCTCAATTCCCAGAGTGCACAGTTCAGAGCGTGGTTTTAAGATTTCCATGGAAATGACTGGTCTTCAGACCGCGTGTTAACTGTGCATGGGACAAAAAATAAATAGGACAGCAGTCGTCGCGCCGGATGTGACGTACATGCCCTTAAAACCACGCTCCGAACTGTGCACTCTGAGAATTGAGACAGCTTTGTTTTAGTCCTGGTTCAGGTTTAGTCTCAAGTTTGTAAGCCACCCCACTATTCATTCAACTCTAATATTCAGTCAATGTAGTCAAAATAGAACGGAAAAAATGCATACCATTATACAGTGCTGCTTGAAAGTATGTGAACCCTCCAGACATGGTCACTGTTAAAACATTAAAAGAACCTAATTTAACAGACATCCAAATCCTCATTTGTAAAGCACACTTTCCAAATACTGGACAAAGATATTTTTCCATTGTGTAATTCAACAAATGTGGTTTATTTCACAAAAATTGAAAATCTAACATGTGCAAAAGTATGCAAACCCTTCTGTTAGTAGCTTGTGGGTCCCCCTTTTGCAGCAATTACTTCAAACGTCTTCTGGCATGTACCATCTTCAGGTCTCGCCACAACATTTCAATAGGATTAAGATCTGGACTTTGACTTGGTCAGTCTAGAGTATGAATCCTCTTTCTCTGAAGCCATTCCTCTGTAGTTTTGCTGGAATGCTTTAGGTCATTGTCTTGTTGCATAATCCATTTTCATCCCAGGTTCAAGTGTCTGACTGATGGCAGGAGATTCTCGTCAAGAGTTTGTTGGTATGCCTGACAATTCATGGTCCCTTGGATAATATGGAGTCATCCAGTTCCAGAAGCAGAGAAGCAGCCCCAGACCTTCACATTTCCACCACCATGCTTCACGGTTGGGATGAGGATTTTGAGTGTTTTTTTGCTTTCTCCAAACATGGCGGTTTTGATTGTGACCAAATAACTATTTTAGACTCATCTGTCCAGAGAATAGACTCCCAGAAGGCCTCTGGTTTGTCAAAGTACTCTCTGGCAAAGTTGAAACGAGCAGCTTTGTTGTTCTTTGAGAGCAGAGGCTTCCTTCTAGCAGCCCTCCCGTGAATGTCATGGCTATTTAATTTTCGTCTGATTGTAGATGCATGCACATTTGTCCCAGATGCTTGCAGAGAGGTCTGCAACTCTGTAGAGGTGATGTGTGGGTTGGCCTTTACCTGATTTACTACTTTACTGGTGGCTCTGGGTGATAGTTTTGATGGGTGCCCACTTCTGGGCAGAGTTTTTGAAGGCCCTCCATTTGTAAATTATTTGTCTTGCAGTCAATGGATGGAGCTGGAATCTTTTGGAGATGGTCTTATATCCCTCCCCAGACTGATGGGCTGTCACTACCCTCTTCTTGACGTCCTTGGATATCTCCTTTCCTCTCTGCATTGCTGATGTGCATAGGACCAAGTTGGTTTGGTTGGTTACTGCAGGCCACTCCCTTTCCCAAGGATGTCTCATTTCATTGTTCTACTGAAATGATTAATTAAGAACTCATATGTTTCACCTGAGTCTGTTACCTGCTTGACTTAACCAATGCAGCTGGGGATTCACTTAATTTTGCACATAGACTCATTCCATGTTTCATGTAGTTTTTGGGCTACTTAAACAAGTTCCACTAAACAAGTACATGCAATTGATAAAACATATGACTAGTCATAAATAAAAACTTTGTATTTGACCAACAGCGAAACAACCAAACTCTCAGGATTTAACCATTTAATTGAACAGTGTGGGTACACAGAGCATCTTTAGTACAGTTGAATCTGGGACAGCTGATATAACAGAATCCACTGAAAACATCGCGGGACACGTCACTTTGACAGATCTCAGAACCACAACTTCACAGAAGAGAAAAAACACATGTTTGGAACATGTTTTGAACCAGTACAAGACTGAACATGTGCAGACAAAGGTAAAGTGGAACTAAACTCCAAATCCACTATTTTTGCTACTAAATTGTGTGTGTGTATATAGTGTGTGTGTGTGTGTGTGTGTGTGTGTGTGTGTGTGTGTGTGTGTGTGTGTGTGTGTGTGTGTGTGTGTGTGTGTGTGTGTGTGTGTGTGTGTGTGTGTGTGTGTGTGTGTGTGTGTGTGTGTGTAATACCATTGTCCTAAACTTTTTTTTTTTAGCAATTTCATAAATATTTTTAAGAAGTTTGCAAAATTGACTCTTTGAGCTTTAAGCCATGTTATAATGTTACCTCATCAAAAACGTATCCTGTGTTTTACTCAAACAGATGTTTGAGTAACTCTTTAGTATTAGTCTGTCTACATTTACCAAGTTCAAAAAGGGTGGTTCCACCTTGTGATGTCATGAAGTGGTAGTTTTCAAGTTAACAGCTACCTTTTATTTGGTAGAAATTGGCACATCAAGGGTTGAAATTCCCAAAAGACTCTAGTGACACAATGGAGCACTTCCTGTATTACCACATGACATCACAAGGTGGAACAGAGAGTTTTAAGTTTGAGAGAAGAACTCAAACTAAATATGCAGGAGTTTTGTGTGTTAAACGTATGAATGAATCAAAACACAACTCCAGGGGGTATTCCACGAATGTCGCTAAACATAAACAGCGGCGCCTAAGTGGTTAGTCCTCGCCTGACTTAGACTAAAACCTGAAGTCGTTCCACTAACGCATTTCAGCTGCGCCTCATCAGCGCTAAGTACTGCGCTTAATATCTTGATGTACGGCGACCTTGAGAGCCTTGAAAGGCGCCTAACAAATAAAATGTATTATTATTATTAAGTTCAGTCAGGCCTATCCAGTCCTGGCCTACGCGCACGGGGTACATAAGAAGCCCTGAACAAGCGACTGTCGAAAACGCGATCATGCCGAAGATTCGGGACGATTATTTCAGCGCATCAGAAGTTGCTTTTGGAACTCTACAACACATTTGCAATAATCAAGGCGAGAGACATGGCGTGGCAGAAGATCGCCGAGCGCTTAAATGCACAAGTTAAGTTCTATAACAGTGCTGAAGTTTGTTGAGTTTTTTAAGTATGTTTTCACCATTGGTATTAAGACAAGTCCGTGGGGCAGAGTATAAGCTACGGTTTGGCATCTGGGAGATGCAGGTTTGATACTCAGGGTGAACAGTTGGTGTCGTAAAATGTTTATATTCATATTTGTAGAGCAGTCTCGTCAGTTGTAATTTATTTTTACTGTGTAAAAGTCTTTGCTCCAACTAATACGTTAAATTGTGTTATCTTGTCTTTGAGCAGGAATAATGTGAAGAGGACTGTTTTGCAGGTAAAGACAAAGCATAATAACATTTTGCAGAGTGGTAAGTAGGCTAATATTAATATTATTATTCAGTGAAATTGTAATACTGTTGAAATGGTACCTTAATTTAATTTAAAATGAACAGTAGCCACCAAGCCACAGAAGGTGGGAGCCCCCCTCAAAATCTTTCACCTGCAGAGGAGCTGGCACTGGCCCTAAACCGGGGTCACCCACTGGTGGAGGTAATTGAAGGAGGGACCCCATCAAAAGTCCTTCCTGCGAGTTCTCGTGAAGAGTATATTCAAGGTATTCTCTAGGCTAATGCTTGCCTCAGCTGTGATCCAAGCATTTGTGTATTTTAATAGTATGCTTGTGTTCTAGTTACTGAAGATGGCGTACACTTGGACCCTCCTCAGCAGTCCTCCAGCAGTGGCCTCACACCAGAATGTCATACCTAATGTCTTTTATTGTTTCATGCCTATTGATGGAAATTGATAAATAGGATTTCATTAAAGAGACTTGCACAGCATCTCTGAAGCAAATTTGTTGAATCATTGAAATGTTGCATCATGGAGTGTGCCTGTTATTTGGCTACATTTTGTTTTAAAAGTAAAGGTTTACCTTTAACTGTATTCTCTGATAGAGATGTCACATAAAATATAAAGTGTCAGTGTCGTCAAGTGAGAGTGATGTTAGGCCCAGCTGATACAAGTTCAAGTTCTATGATATGAATAATTTTAGGTTAAATTCATTTGTGTAGTGTGTGGCAAATGTAAATTCATAAAAATATAACACATAATTGACTTGAGCATGAATACGTCAATAACAGGAATTGAACCCAGGACGCCAACGTGGAAGACACAGCACTTAACCACTCAACCAAAGTCTTTCTCTCTGACAGATCTTGGAATTTTATCTGATAATGTGGTAAAGACGGTGGCTCAAAAGCATATTTTAAATTACCGGAGATTTGTCAAGAACCAAGAACGTAAGGACAACACAGATAGGCATGCGGGAGGTGTACGGAACTATTTGTTTGACACGCTGGGTGTTAGGTGTTTAGTCCCACTTTACATCAACAAAAATAAAAATAAAATAATCACAAAAAAGGACACTTGAATGGGCTGAGATTTGGACCGTGTTCTACAAAATTGAGATGTTGAAATACAAATATAAAGATGTCAAAAAACATACCAAAAAATAAAATCACAGAATTGTAGCTTAATTAAAAGAACGTAAAGCTGCACAATGTAACTTTAATGGTTGGTTGTTTCCCACCTGCTTGTCTCCACGGAGATGTAATCGCTGCGCCTAGAATGTTCCGCAGTATGGCATTAAACGTCTATCTTGCATTTATTTAATTGCAGGTGTTTTCATTTCACTCCAATACCTTGAAAAACAACAAGCGTTCTTACTGTGAGTGGAGTTGTCCCATTCCACAGATCTGACCTGTAACCTGTGTTATTGATGCCCGGAACTATCTCCATGGAGATAGTTCCGTTTAATGCCGTACTGTGGGGCATTCAAAGCTAAGAAATATCTCCATGCAGACAAGCAGGTGGGGGACCCTCTCTTAAAAAGGTTGCATAGAGTGGCTAAAAGGTTTAAACCTGCACTATGTAACTTTTTGGGGGTCCGTCACCTGCTTGTTTCTATGTCTGGAATGTTCCACAGTATGACATTAAATAGCTCTACCTTACATTTATTCAATTAAAGACGGTCTTACAGCTAAAAACAAAACAAAACCCAAAACAAAACCAGGCATTCTGACTGTGAGCGGGGTCGCCTCTCCACAGATCTGACCTATAACTTGGTCTGGTTTGATAGATACCGTTAATACTGTGAAACATTCCAGAAAAAGCAGCAACATCTCCATGGAAAAGAAGCATTTGACACCAGAAAAATGACACAATGCACCTTTAATATGTCACAAAAAAAAGTAAATTACATAAACATTCTGAAAATTACATGTAGAGAATTTGTAGCACATGGTTTCAGTTCATTGACAAGGAATTATAAAAGAAAATATTGAAATTTGAAAATGGCACTACAGATTCTGACAAATGCAGACGACACAGACTTAAACCAGACGGAAACAGAGTGACACAGAGACAATAGTTATGTTACAATGTTGTATATATAGAGATGGACATGATGGTCAGGCCTGGGTATCTTGTTCCTTTGGCTTGCCATCAGTACCTCACAGTGTTGTCACGATACTAAAATTTCAAACTCCATTTCAAAACGAAGGAATAGACTCAATACCATAATGATAATAAAAACACTTTCTTTAGACAATAGGATGTGATTTTCAACATTAAATCATAGTACTTTCTTTTCTATTCCCATGTGTCCTTATATGTGTGTAATCCCTCAGTGGTCCTATAGGGTCCACAGTGGTCCATGGGCGTATAACTTGTTCTGATACAGCCCAAGATCATTTTCTTTCAGGAAAGGTT
Organism: Paratrypauchen microcephalus; assembly: GCA_036785185.1. Classification (NCBI taxonomy): domain Eukaryota; kingdom Metazoa; phylum Chordata; class Actinopteri; order Gobiiformes; family Gobiidae; genus Paratrypauchen; species Paratrypauchen microcephalus. The sequence continues at coordinate 2,470,916 of JAVJIX010000077.1, read as the reverse complement.
CATTTCTGTGAATGTGACCTTTTTAGTATCGGTAGCTGCTCAAATGTGTATTTAGTATTGATTAGTATGTGATTTTCGTTACTTTTGACCACCTTAGTACCGAAACAATTCTTTGTTTTCAATTCTTGGTATCTCCTCTTGTATTCTTCTTTATCTAATCTAAAAAAAAAACAACCCTAAAGTATAATGTTAATAAATTAAAAAGCAAAAGTTCTGTTCATTCATTTGTGGCGATACTATTCATTACTTTTCAATAGTGCTCTTTCAGGACCCATCTGATATCAAATCTCGATCTGATATCAAAAAAACATTTTGTTAATTTTGTCTTATGTACTTTAACTTCTTGGGTTCTTTTTAAAAGACAATACAGTAACGTCTACTTACTCTGTTGACATGTTGACAAGGTTTGGTTGCCGAAAGAAGTTAAAACACATCAGATTTGATTAGCTTTTTAAGTGTCAGTTGTAGGGCTGTCAAAAAACAAAAACACTAACAAAAATAGATCCAGATATTACTCATATTAAAAGAGAACTACTGAAAAGAGTTGACATTTCCCGCATAGTTTAAAGGTGCACTGTGCAACTTTACTGGTGGAGGATGTGTCACAGTATGGTATTAAACCATCTCCACGAAAACGAGCAGGAGATGCCGCCAGACCAAGATACTGGTGCACGTTCTTTCAGCAATAAAAACATCCATAATTGAATGGAAGATGGATAAGTTTAATGCCACACCGTGAAACATGTCAGACAAAGTAATAATATCTTCATGGAGACACGCAGGCGGCGGACTCTAGACCCGAGAGTTACACAATGCACCTTTAAGAATGATCTTGATCTATGTCAGCACTATAGGATATGAACAAACAGTAACAAAAAACAGTTACTTTGTGTGGAAAATCACATTATATTGTCTTTTTTTAATAAAACAGTTTAGTATCGGAATTCTAGTATTGTTACAGCATTAATGGGGAGCAGGTTTAACAGTACCCAGCCCTAAATATGATGAAGTCTATTTACCAGCTGACAGACACTAGCATGCAAACAGAGACATATCTGTGCACAATTAGTCCAATGTGAGGAGCTCTGCCTCTACTATGGCTTACAACAAAATGGTACACACAACTTCAGCTCATCTTTGTAACAAAACTCACCACTCATTCGATACTACTCATTTGGATTTTAGTTTTCAAAATATTTAAAGTGCAAATGACAGGTTATGTTACTCATTTTACTAAAAGTTTTCCTCATTTGAAAATGTGGAAATCTTGCCTACATTTTCTATTTTATTTATTTATATATTTTTTTCTTTCATTTTGGTGATGTTTATAATTTTACCCCCTGGTTGGACACAACCTGCAGATGTGGCACATGTAACTGTTACCTAGCAACCACGATGTAAACAAGGGTCAAAACTTGTCTAAATTAGATAATTGTTCTGATTAGATGAATAATAATAATTACATTTATTTTTTTAAATGAAGGTTTAAACAGTCAGAAAAAATGTCTTCCTTGTGCGTAAATTGTCTCTGCATTTTGGATGGACTTTTGTGTACAGAACTCACCACTTCCAGCAATTTTCAACTTTTTAAACTTTTCTGCTACTTAAAGGTGCACTATGTAACTTTTTGGCTGAGGGTCCGCTACCTTTTTCTTTCTATGGAACTGTCATTGCTCTGCCTGGAATGTTCCACAGTATGACATTAAACAGCTCTACTATACATTTATTCAATTACAGGTGGTTTTTCACTTAAAAATACCTACAAAAACAAACATTCTGACAATGAGCAGGTCGCCTCTCCACAGATCTAGCCTGTAAGTTGGTCTAGTTTAGTTTCCATGAAGATAAACGGAACCTCCAAGAGAAAAGTTACACAATGCACCTTTATCTGCTGTAAAACTATGATACATATTGACCAGAGGTACCGTACTATCCAACCAAACCAAGTTATACTTATATTAAAAAAGCAAAACAAAAAAAACATGAAAATCTGCCATATGCACTTTAAACGGGCTGTGTTCACATTCTACAATTTGATGACTTTGTAATTTCAGATAATGGGCCCTTGTAACTTTATGGACAAAATCTCCAAACTGAAATTAAAGGTCCCATGGCATGAAATTTTCACTTTCTGAGGTTTTTTAACGTTAATGTGAGCTCCCCTACCCTGTTTAGGGACCCCCCCATGGCTAAAAGTTGCGAAATGTCTAAACTGAGCATTTGCGATCCTTTTCTGCGTTAGAAAAAATCAGAGCTGAAACGGGCGATTTTGAACAAGGCACCTTTGTTACGTCAGATCGAAAAAAGAAATGCAAATGCAGTTCCACCCCCGTCTGTCTGTACTCAGCGTCTGCGTAAATCACGCCCAGTGAGTTTGGACTGCGGAGGAGCTACGCAATGCGAAATGCGTTTTTTTATTTACCTGGAGGAACTTGCGAGTGTTTCTAGGCTCGGAAGTCCTTTATCTGAGCCTGTGGATATCTGAAACGGCAGTGGTTTAATTTTATTTTCTGTGGAAATGTGTTTCTTTTTCAATGGAACGATTCTCATCTCTCCCTCCGTGCAAAAACACGGAAGTGCACAGCTGAAAAGGAAAGAGCGGAGAGTTTGGCCACGTCCCCACCCCCTACTATAGGCCATCTCTGTCCTCCTCATTTGCATTCAAGCAACAACGCCCATAATGGACTGTTCCAGGGTGACATTTATGACTCTTTCTCATCTTATCTCTCTTTCTCCATACCTGCAGGTATGTGGCCATACCTGCCTGTCAAAGCCTGATCCCGTCAGATCTCAGAAGCTAAGCAAGGCAGGGCCTGGTTAGTACTTGGATGGGAGACCGCTGGGAATTCCAGGTGCCACAGTGGGGCGCCAGTTGCAAAAAAAACTGTTGCTGTGTCCTTAGGCAAGACACTTTACCCACATTTGCCTAGTATGAAAGTGGAGTGTGCATGAGTGTTGGAGGTGGTCGGAGGGGCCGATGGCGCAGATTGGCAGCCTCTCTTCCGTCAGCCTGCCCAAGGGCAGCTGTGGCTACAGAAAGTAGCTTACCACCAAGTGTGGAGTGAATGAACGGTGAATTGTGGAGCGCTTTGGGATGAAAAGGCATGTCATGAAAAGCGCTATATATAAAAATGCAATGAAACTTCTCATGCACTGAGTCTTGATTTTGAAGGATTCATTTACAGTATTAGGGAACCATTAAGGAGCCATATAAAAGCATCAAGAAGTACCATGTCATGGGACCTTTAAACATTTTACATTTATATTTTGTAAGACATACTACATAAAGGCCTGTACCTGATTTTTTGTCCCCATCTATTTGAGCATTTTGTTTGTCCAGTACAGATATATTGTACTGATGTCAAAATATGTCTGCTGTGTACTGTCTGCATCTAATTAGCAAGTGTTTTATTGTCATAGAAAAACTAGTTGTTAGCATACCGGTCTCTTGTAAACTCAGTGGTTAATTAGGATGCTCTTAATGTATAAAGGAAGTGAGGAATAACTGGACCACTGCAAACTATTTGAAATGAATTGGTTGTGTTTTTCATGTTTAAGACAGGAAAAATCAGGTACAGCTCTGTTAATATGTCAATTTTTCCCAACAAAATCAGTCTGAACCCTAATTTATGGCCATGTTTAGGAATTACTAAAAGCTAAAAGGCTGAGTGCAGAGCTGCTATAATGTGGTGTAACACAGTTTTTATTTTCTAGTTAAATATCTGGCTAATCTTGTACTATCAATATGAACAGACCTGCTGTTTATATAAAGAAGCCACTATTTCTACATTGGCAGTGCAATAACCTTTGTACAGTCCCCAAACCAAAAGGAACAACAGTCTATACCAGACCTGGGCATCCTACAGCTCCAGGGCCACATGAAGATATTGGAATTTTATTTTAGGGGTGTTTTTTTTAAGGCAATCTCACTTTTCAATGCTTAGTCTTAACATATACTCTTGCCAAACTTCTCTTGTAAAAACAATGCTATTTACCGCTTTTTATAAAGAAATACAATTAATATTATGCAGAATTGGGTCAAGTATTTTGGCCTGGCCCGCCGCAAAATGTTCGATTTCTCATGTGGCCCCATAGAAAAAATAATTGCCCACCGCTGGTCTATAGCATCAGATATGAGGTCAAAAGTGAATGAGATGTGTGGGCAGTAGGGTTGGGCAATATGATAAAAATCAACTTCTCGTCTGATTCCTATGACAATTTTCCTCCATCGTGATTCAGTACTGTTCATTTTGAGAAAAAGATGCAGTATTTGAATTTAATAATTGACTTTTCAGTGCTTTTCCCCACCATCTATTGCTCACCCTCTGTCTTCCTCTAAGTGACTGACAGGTGGCTTTAACCAATCACGGTGAAGTGTGAACTCATAAGCAGTAGATGGTGCTAGTTACCTTTTAAAGATAACACTTTGCAGCTGATGCCATTAACATTCCCTGGGGGTGTGATGCTAACTGTAGGCATGCGCTGTCTGAAGCTCTATTGGACTTTAATCTGAGCTTTAATTTAATACAGTCTGACCAGAAAGAACGGTCTTAGCTGGAACTACAACAGAGAGGATTTGTGTTGGGCTTTCTCAAATAACATCACAGTCACTAACTAGCATTAACCAACAGTTTTTCAGTTAGTCACTCTTTTTCAATTAGTTTTGTTGAAAATCAAACTCCTAAACAGGGCCATGAACACTCGTATTGATCGCAGACTCCTGAAAATGTGTTGTTTAAATCCATTTTGTGTTTTTTCTTAAGTTTTCAGACAATCGTAAAACTTTTTTTTGGCTGTGCTTGTAAATGTGTGCATTGCGTCTCCATAATAGTAACTGATGATCATTCTGCCAATAGAGATTCATGTAGAACACCCCCAGCGTGATGTCACTGCAAAGTATCAATATAAACACAATAACCAAACACAAATTGTAATCTTGTCCAATCTGTGTTTACTGGTGCTAGTTCAGTTGCACAATTTTATTCAAATACTATTCAAGTACCCACTCAAAATGGCTTGTGTATCCACTTAATCTCTTAGAAAAATTATAATTATTTTTGCATATTGCCCATTCCTACTTGACAAAATTACCTTGGAAATGTGCAGCCAACAGCATTTGAAACTATGACGCGTTAATTCACGATGAGAGGATTTCCCTTATAGACTAGAATTTGGAAAGTCTACCGAAAGCCTGTAGGTCAAATTATAAGTAGGGACCCATCACCCTCAGTCATTCAAATATAAACAAACAGAAATAAACAAAAAAAGGTCAAAATGTACTCTTAATATTCTCCAAAGCTGAACACAAAGAACTCGTTACAAAATTGGCTTTAAAAGTGATGGTACAGTGGGGGAAACATCAGTAAATAAGATCACATGTTCATAAATAGCCCTGTCAATTATATAAGCCAATATTTTAGTTTATGAGGAAAAATGATGGATTAAAAAGGTTTTGATATATTTGACTTATATCTTCAACTAAAATGAAAAACTAAATGTGTTTAAAGAAGCACTATGTAACTTTTGTAGTGAGTCTGTCGCTGTCTCGTCTCCGTGGAGATGTTTAGCTTTGCCTGGAATGTTCCACAGTATGACATTAAACCTTTCTATCTTGCATTTCATCAGTTACAGATGTTTTTTTATTGCCTTAAAAACAGATTTTTTTTACTGTGAGCGTGGTCGCCTCTCCACAGATATGACCTGAAACCTGGCCTTCTGGAGTTACCTGCTTATCTCCATGGAGACAAGCAATAGATGTCACCAGGCTGACTTACAGGTCAGTACTAGGGGTGTTCAAAATAATCGTCATGACAATGCATCGCGATACTAACTTTCACAATATACTGCATCGATTCTTGATGCCAAAAATCGATGATTATTAATTATTAATATACAGGGGGTCCTCGGGTTACGACGGTCTCGACTTGCGACGTTTCGTGGTTACGAACGCGCCCCCATTAAAAAAAATATATATATATATTATGCGTCATTCCGTCTTACGCGGTTTAACGTGGTAAGCGACGTGAACAAACGCGAACGGCGCGCGGCGCACAGCAGAAGAATACGCTTTGTTGTGGTTGTAGGGCGAAGAAGACGGCCTCGTGTGCGTGCCCAATGTGGGCGGAAGTACAGTGCCGTGAAAAAGTATTTGCCCCCTTCCTGATTTCTGTGTTTTTTGCATATTTATCACTCAAAACATTGTCAGATCATCAAACCAATTTTAATATCACACAGAAACAACCCAAGGAAAGACAAAATTCAGTTTTTGAATGATGATTCCATTTATTAGTGCACAAAAAAAATCTAAACCTATCTGGCCCTATGTGAAAAAGTAATTGCCCCCCCTTGTTAAATCACAAACTAACTGTGACTAACCACAGTTTTGAGAAAACTTAGTTCAGTTCTACATGCCACACCCACACCTGATTGTCACCACCTGTGTTGAATCAAGAAATCACTTAAATAGTTCCTGTCAAACAAAGTGAAGTTGGCTACAACATCTCAAGAACAAACACATCATGCCACGATCCAAAGAAATTCAAGAACAAATGAGAAAAAAAGTGATAGAAGTCTATAATTCAGGAAAAGGTTACAAAGCCATTCCCAAAGCTCTGGGGCTCCAGCGAACCACTGTCAGAGCCATTATTCAAAAATGGAGGAAACTGGGAACAGTTGCAACCCTTCCCAGGAGTGGTCGACCAACTAAGATTACTCCAAGAGTGCGACGACGGCTCATTCAGGAAGTCACAAAAGAACCTAGACGCACATCGAAAGAACTACAGGCCTCGTTGGCCTCAGTTAAGGTCAGTGTTCATGACTCCACCATTAGAAAAACACTGGCCAAAAATGGCATCCATGGAAGAGTTCCCAGGAGAAAACCACTGCTTTCACAAAAGAACACAAAGGCTCGTCTCACCTTTGCCAAAAAGCACCTTGATGACCCTCAAGACTTTTGGAGAAACATTTTGTGGACCGATGAGTCTAAAATTGAACTTTTTGGAAGGTCTGCAGCCCGTTTCATCTGGCGTAAAAATGGCACAGCATTTGATAAAAAGAACATGGTGCCCACAGTAAAGCATGGTGGTGGCAGTGTGATGGTCTGGGCCTGCTTTGCTGCCTCAGGACCAGGACAACTTGCTGTGATTGACGGAAAAATGAATTCTGCTGTTTACCAGAAGATCCTGAAGGAGAATGTCCGGCCATCAGTTCGTGCCCTCAAACTCAAGCGCTCTTGGATCATGCAACAGGACAATGATCCAAAACACACCAACAAGTCCACCTCTGAATGGCTCAAAGAAAACAAAATTAAGGTTTTGGAGTGGCCAAAGTCAAAGTCCGGATTTAAATCCGATTGAGATGCTGTGGTGTGACCTTAAACGGGCAGTTCATACAAGAAAACCCTCCAATATGGCAGAATTGAAACAATTCTGCATAGAAGAGTGGGCCAAAATCCCTCCCCAGCGGTGTGAAAGACTCATCACCAATTATCGCAAACGTTTGGTTACAGTTATTGCTGTCAAAGGAGGCTCAACTGGCTATTAGATTAAGGGGGCAATTACTTTTTCACATAGGGCCAGATAGGTTTAGATTTTTTTTGTGCACTAATAAATGGAATCATCATTCAAAAACTGAATTTTGTCTTTCCTTGGGTTGTTTCTGTGTGATATTAAAATTGGTTTGATGATCTGACAATGTTTTGAGTGATAAATATGCAAAAAACACAGAAATCAGGAAGGGGGCAAATACTTTTTCACGGCACTGTACCTGATGTGGTCTCTGATCTGCTCCTATGAAAGCGACAGCGATAACCAAGCAGCGTAGTGGTCTAATTATTGAGATGGAAAGGTTATTGGTGCTTTGGTTGGAAGATCAAAGTCAAAATCCGACTTACGACGAAATTTGGGTTACAACGCGTCTTAAGAACGGATCAACGTCGTAACCCAAGGACCCCCTGTATATATATTTTTTATAAATCCTATGCTCTTTTTTCTTTGTGAAAGGGTATCGTTATGATGGTAGCTACCTCCAAAATGGCAAATGTTTGAACATCATTTGCATATATATGCACTTTTTTTGTTATTGGTTTGGTTTATTTGTTTTTGTTATTCAATAAATTCAGTTATGAATTGAGTTGCTCAGAGTTATGTATCAATTGAAGACACTACCCAGATACACAGCCACTGATATTTAAGTTATCCTCTTTTTTTGGATACATTTTCACTGAAGTATGTGGAATATATTGCAATGCATCGTAATAATTCAAGTATCGTGATGCATCATGATAGTATCACATCGTGGCATATGAATCGTGATTCGAATTGAATCGTGACTTCTTTGCCAATCCCCACCCCTAGTCAGTACTGTGAAGAAGCGAACCCCTCAGTTTTTCAAGGTAATTTAGGGCAATAAATGCCCCTTTAATTTAATAAGTGCAACAAGATAAGTTTAATGCCATACTGTGGAACATTCCAGGCAAAGCAATAACCATTGACTCAAGCAGGTGGCAGACCCTCCAGCAGAAAAAGTTACATACTGTATCCTTAAAATTGAAGGGAAAAATCATAATATATTCTCCTATATGTGCTCCAGTCTACTTCATTTTCCTGGTAAATGACTAAAATGATCACAAACATAAAAATAAGTCTAAAAAACACGTAATACGTAAATTAAACAATCGTATCAAATCAATGTAATAAATTGTCTTTCAAAAAAAAGTGCAGGGACCACAGTTTAGCAACAGTAGCAGCTTTTAACATGAAGAGCTTTAAACAAGTCACTGCCATAGAGTGACTGAGGAATGTATTGAATCTTTAAGTCCTTTAGTTTAGCTTGGTCCAGTCTCTCACAAAAATCCTTAGTCATTGTATTTTCTGACAGTTTTTAAGAGTAGATTCTTACACCTTACTTCATTTCATAGGTCTATTTTTGAGACGATAAACCTCTATGTTGATCAAGCCTCCCACAGTGTAATGACGCAGTTTTAAACACCAGGGGACGATGTTTGGTGCTTCACAGACTTGAGACACAAGAGCTCCTCCTAGTTCGTCTGGTGTGACTTTAACGCTTCATGACGACCTGTTCATACGCCCCGGCTCCAACTCTGGAAATAAGATTAAAAAATTCAGCCAACGTGCTGCCCAGTTATAGTAAAGTTCACAGATATTTTTTTTTTCACTTTTGCAAAAATAATAGACTGTAAAATATTGAGTGTCCCTGGCTCTGACCTGGTGGGCAGGTGATGACTCCCCAGAGCAGTGCTTCCTCCTGGGCCCACGAACAGCCGCAGACCCTCCTCTGGAACACACACATACAGTATAAAATTTAAATTAAAAGTAAATTAAAAGATCTATCTTCATGACTCTTCAAAACTATTACATAACAGTTTGACTTACTACTACTACTTGCTGCAGTGAAATACTCCATGAGGGATGTGTCCAGATGTGTTCATAACGGACCCCGTTATGTGGCTCAAATAAGTTTCTATAATCAAGTTCTTTAAAGGGACTGTGTGTAAGATTTTTACCCTTTAATTACTGAAATTGAAGATACCCATTCAAAAATACATTGTTTTCCAAGCCTTTTCACTTCCATCATGAAATCAAAGTATTCTTTTGGACTTAGATATAGTCACATAAAAGGGGGATCTTCCCCATCCAGAGGCAGCCATTTTGAACACGAGAGCCGCAGAAGTTCGCCGCCTTCTGCGGCTCTCGTGCCTTCGCCTTCGGCAAGGCTCGTGGTTTTGGGTAAGCAACACAAGCATGCTGCCAGATCAGACTCGTAATGGATCTAACACGTGTTTTGGACTAAATTGTTTTACTGGATTTTATTCGCTGGATCCTTACGGACAAATTGAAAGTTTATGGTGAAATACAGAGTTTGACCTGTGCAAAGCATTCTAAGGTAAGCTAACCTCGTTTTGTGCTTTTCCGTATAAAAGCCCCATGTGTTCGGGAAGTGATTGTTGTGCCGGGAAATGAATTGCATAGTCAAAAAGAGGAGACTGTAAGGTTTCATTTGATGTGTAGAGTGTCATGGTACATGATCGGGAATGTGTGTTTTCATGAGAAAAGAAAAAAACAAACAAACCGGGACCGCGTTTTATTTATACAGTAGCGGCGCGCGGCTCAGCTACGGTGCGCTAGTACGAGAGCTGTCGGCGCGCGGCTCGTGCGCGGGTACGAGAGCTGTCCGCGCGCGCCCGGGTGACCCTCGAGGTCTGCCGTAGCTAAAACAGAAAGTGCAATAGCACCATCCACCTATGCGCCACGAATCCTACACACTGGAGCTTTAAGATCAAACACCTTCATTTGTTGTGATTTCATATTAAATACCGGAAAATAAGCTTATTTTATGTTTATTTCCAAAAATTGGGAAATAAGCATGGAAATAGGCCTAAAATGCCCTATAATGTTCTAAACTTGCATTTATTAAATTATGGATGTTTCTATAGCTCAAAAATATTTAGTAAATACCCATCCTTACTACTACATGGAGAAAGATGTGTTTAATGCCATATTCCAGGCAGAGCAGTAATATCTCCATGGAAACAGGGTGGTGGCAAACACTCCACTAGTGACAGTGCACCTTTAACATTCAGCAAGATTTTATACATAAGTCGAGGTCAACTAATTTGTAATTTTAGGTTTCAGTATCTTATTTGCAATTATTGATTTAACTGATTTTTTGTTTTGTTTTGTTTTACAGCCCAGTTTTAGTTCATTATAGATTTAAAGCTGCATTGTGTAACTTTTCTGGTGGAGGGTCTGTCAAATGTTGCCTCCGCTCAGTCAGAATGCCTGTTTTTCTAGGTATTTTTGAGCTATAAAACTATAAAATGTAGTAAATATAAGGTAGAGCTATTTAATGTCATGCTGTGGAACATTCTAAGTGGAGCAATGACATATCCACAGAAACAAGCGGGTTACACAATGCACCTTTAAAGACATGTGGGGACTCACATATTTAGTCTTAGTTATGTTATGCCATGTTGGGAAAATCACACATTGGTTTGACTACAGTACTTGTCATAGAGAGTCTGTTGCTAGGCAATCTAAAAATACTCTGTTGTATTGACAGCAGTGGTGGTCTGGCTCTGAGTGCTGAGACCTTGAGAAGGAAAAACAATGTCCTCCAAGAGCACAGTGAGTCAGGGGAAACACGAGAGCAGGCACTGGACATCAGAACCAGCGTGTGGAGGAGGGAGGACAGTACCAAGATGTCTGCCCTCAGTATAATGCAAGATGTTCTGTTTGTTTACAACAGGGACAAAGTGAAGAAAATGTGAGATATTTAAACAATAACAAATAAAAACGATGTCCTCCAAGAGCACGGTGACTCAGGGGAATCACAAGAGTGGGCACTGGGCACCAGCAGAGCTAGTGTGTGGAGGAGAGTGTACAGTACCAACATGTCCGCCCTGATTCAGTATAATGTAAGCAGCCCTGTTCCGGACTATTGAGCGCACCTGAATATAAGCAACAAAATTTTCAGACATTTTTTTTTTTCCATATATAGGCTGCACCTGTCTATAAGCCACAGGTGTCCAAGTCTTCAAGAAGTTTTCAAGTTTCGAGCATCTGCTTTTTTTGAAAGCTTTTGTCTTCTTTTTGCATCTTTTGTCATGCTGCCCTGGCCAACGTCTCACCATCGACTCTGATGCCGAGCTCACGTGCAGCAGCTCTATTTCCTTCTTCGACAGCCACATCGATTGCCTTTATCTTAAAAGCTGCATCATTTGCATTTCTTCATGTGTTTTCCAAAACAAAATCAAACTAGCATCTTCCTCCGTGTGTCGTCTCTTCACCTGTCTGACTTTAGACTTTATTGTCCCCAAGGGGAAATTAATTTTCACTCACACAGAGCCTGTTTGACACACACAGCAACAACCCAACAAACACATACAGGGATGAAAGTGGCCAATCATGAAAAAAGCGGAAAGCCCCCCCCCCCCCCCCCCGGGGAAAAAAAAAAAAAAAACGGGGTGGGGGGGGCAAAACTTTAATAAATAGCAATAAAACACATTTTTAAACAATTGTGGTTTTTATTTGAAAGTTGATATCAAAACACGGCATTGACCCCGATTTTGCGACATCAAAGTCTGATAACGAGCCGAGAGAGCGCACTCGCGGCGCAGCTCGGGACGTGCGGTGTCCGCAGCACCAGAAGAGCACACAAGCTCGCGCGGCCCGCACACATGTACAAGTTTAATACGAGACGATTACATTTTTCAACGGACGGTTGGCAACCCTAAACACAATTATACATATATAATACACACCCAAAATTTCAACGTATTTGGAAAAAAAAAAAAAAAAAAAAATTGCCACGCGGCTAAAAAAAAAGCGGAGATCCGCTAAAAAGCGGAACTCTTTCATCCCTGCACATACAATAAGCATTACAGCACACTCAGCGGGGCCTGTTGTTCAAAAATGTGATGGCTGAAGGGATCAGGCTTCTGCCAAAGCGGGCCCTCCTGCACCTGATCGCCCTGTACCTCCGTCCTGAGGGCAGAGGGGTGAGGTGCTCCTCCGTCCTGGGGGCAGAGGGGTGAGGTGCTCCTGTAGTGGGTGAGTGGGGTCCTGTTCTATTGAAAGTGCAGTGCGTCCAATAGCCCTGTTGTTGAGATCTGCAAGGTTGGGTGTGGGGAGTCCTATAATTTTAGCAGCTGTAGGAGTTACCTTTGTGAGTTTAGACCAGTTTTTAACAGTGAGCATATTGAAAAAGCAGGTAGAACAATACAACAGTCCTGTAAGTTTTCTGATTATTGACAATTGTTGATGGCGCTTCACCTGTCTGCCGCTTCACCTGTCTGCCGCACTCTTGCACCCCGTCACCTCATGCTCTACTGTGCATGTATCCTGCAGAAAGAGCCGCTGTCCTGTCTGGGATCATGTCCGTGTCTCATAGGATTTCAGCAGATTTCAGGCTCTGCTGGGGGGCGGGGATAGGTGTATCGATCAGGTATGAGTGGATGTCCGGCTACTGAAGTTTGAGACGTTCTTCTCATCATTTACGCACCCGCCTGCATTTAACGCATACGGGTCATTAAGACATATCCCACCCACCAATGTTCATTCAGCATCATAACTTATTTGATCACATGGTTTTGGTGCTGACAACAGCGCTCGCTAGTGTTGTAACTTCACGTTAACCGCACAGACAGCGGCGCTTTCCGCACTCAGGCTGCACATACACATCCGCTGTGATGATAAATGAATAATCCGTCCATATATTAGCCGCATCGTTGTATAAGCCACAGGGTTAAAAGTGTGAAAAAAAAAAGGAGCGGTTTATAGTCCGGAAATGACGGTAGGTAATCAGGGACAAAGTGAACTATTACTATTACTTTTAATGCCACTTTTAGTGCCATTTACACAAAAATTTACAAATTTCTTCCTCCAAATTCTGAACTCT